>JALLOT010001840.1:0-14012 GCA_036939595.1 Thalassiosira livingstoniorum | reverse complement strand
CTTTTACTAGCCTTTTTACCTAGTTGATTGTAGCATGGAGCAAGCCAATGCTTGCCAGAATTCTGGAGTGGCCAGAATTTACTCTATGCTGCCATAATTTACTGCGACCACTGACGAAGTGAGAACAAAACTAGTTATTGTCTACTAGTTTGGTTTAAAGTAAACAACTACAACTCTTTGGGTTTAACTTTGATTTTCCTAAGTATTTTGATTGCTTTTTCTAAGTAATTATTCAGGTGTTTATCATGGCGAGAGGAAATCAAGCGACCACAGGCTCAAACAAGCGAAGGCAAGGGGGAGCCACCAATGACAGCGAAGCTGCCTTCAGTTTGCCTCTGTATGATCCTACCCCGTTTGTTTGCACCTTTGATAATCACCCAAAATCGGCTCAACCTAACTTGGTTTGCTATAAGTATAAATAATAATAAACACGCTGTTGACTCAGCATCAATTTTTCAAAAATTTAAGTTACTCCAGAGTAATTCCCATGAAAACTTTGAAAAATGATAGAAATGAGAAATGATAGGTTCTGATATTGTGTAGCTACTGAATTATAATGAGTAGGTAAATTTTGATTAAATGGGATGATAAAAAATTATTGCAAAACTCAGTAGTACCTATCAGATCCTATCAATTCTCTACTAATTTATCTGCTGTCAAACATGAAATCCACAAAAATGTATCATGGGCTTGAAGCCCAACTTTCGTCTTTTTTCAATAATAAATAATATCATTGTCACTCAAATCCAGATGACATCCTCTACCAACAAGCAATACCCACCACCAGCCATCAGAAGGGTGTAGGTAGAGAGTAATTGTCAGTAGCTGGGAAAGATTTGGCCAATACTCAAAAAGGCAATAACTTGCAATGAGCATGTCATTTTAGTGCTGAAGCATCAAATTATATGAATTAAAGGATGAAGAATCGATTGTCATTTTCCACTGCCCGTGACTGGTTATTTTGGTCACACAACAGAACAAGAAAACAATAAACTTTTAGCTTTACCCCCACAATGTAAGCATAATTCCAAACTGCTACTTTGAAAAATATGGTTGTTGCTTTTGAAATTTTCCCATGTCTGCTTGAACAACACTGATAGACAAAGTATCTTGGTAACTCTTCATTGACAATCACAATGGTAATTTTGACATTTTAGATTTAGTTGATTGTTGCTTAACTATGATTTATCGTCTATTTCATTTCCCTATCAATATATCTGTAACCTTCATAATAAGTCTACAGGATGAATTTGGAGAAGAAAGCAATGTTAGTGTGAACTTTGTTCTACTATAGATAGCACTAGCTGTTGCTGAAGCTGTGCATTTTCACTCATTCAATGAAATCAAATAACTCAGTCCTCCAAATATGAACATCCTTATTGTTAACAACAGTAAAATATTCTTCCACCAAAGACTCTTAAGCAATAACACAAAATATTATGCTGAGTATACTTAAAAAACTACTAGGCAATCAAACCAAAGTCAAAAATTTCACCTAAAAAAATGTTTGTAACTTTGGTGGGCTGGGGGAAATGTGCTTTTGTCATTGACAGACAAGATTCTTGTGCCACACATACTGCTGTAGTGAGATGTGCATTTCATAGCATCAAATTGAAGGGAAAGACAAAGAGCACAAAAATTCATGCTCCATAATGTTTGTAAGAAATTGATAGTGGGGGAATATGCTTTGGAGTGGTGCAGCTTTGGTATTGCTTCATGATACATAGGCCTTAGCACAACATAGGACTGTTTTATGGTTCATAGAGAAAGTAGTAATCATGCCATACTTCCAAGTTGAAAGTCTCAGCTGGGAAAGATTATTTTTGAATTTGACAAATGCAAGGTGGGTTTATTCAGATTAGGGTTTAATTTTAAACAATTTTTGAAAAATAACTAATTCTCAAACATCCCAACCATGTCTTGAGCATCTTTTGAAAAATGGAGATAGAAACAATAGTATTTGATAGGAAAAACATTTTTGTCTGAAAATATTTAGCAAAAAGTATTAAAGTCATTAAAACTTGCATATGTTAGCAAAGTATGAAATTTCTAGCAACCCCTTGGAAAAGTGCTTATTTAAAAACAATTAGAGAAGGTCCTTAGCATATAATATTTTTTATGCAACTGGTCACAATCATGTGTGTCATACAACAGCTTTAAATGCTAAAAAGATAAACCCTGTCATTATTTTTCAAAATCAATCAAAACTGCTTCAAATATCTTTAAATACCACTAGAACAACTGTTTTCTATCAGTGACAGAGAAGGAGGAGATGATGACCATTGTATCAATTTTCAATGATGATGGAAAGTTGACTGTTTTTGATTCTTTTTGAATTGTCAGACACCATCACATGAAGGCAACCATTGTTATTTCATTGGTTACACAGTACATTCCACCTGTGATGAAGATAGTTGAAAAGATTCATGGAAATTTTTATTTTGGAAGAGAGTCTCTTTCTTTTCACTCAATCAGCATCCAAATTAGATCCTACTTCTGCTTCAAATTACACCAGTCTTTTAGAAATATGGAATGAGTTATAGGAGTTAGAAACCTCTCAATTGTTTCCTTTTTTATAAATTTTTTGTGTTGGGTCTTGTTTTTGTGTAGGATTTTCTTTCAACAAATGTTCTGAGGAAAGCTGTGGTTCACCTCAACTTGCAGGATCTTCAAAATGTTTTTTTGCTTAAAATTAAATCCCATTTTTGCTCCAAATATCCATTTGTGATTTGACTTGTAACTTCCATCTCTCTGGTTGCAAATAATTTTTTCTGCAAAATTCATTGTAAAAAATTTCTATGTAGACAAAACACATATTAAGGATCTCTTATTTGGTTGATTGCTATGATATATAGTGAAGTGAAGAAAATCTAAAGTCCTTTGTTATTTTTTTACCAAATGGAAAAGATGGAAATCCATTCAATCTATTCCATGGTATTGAGCTCAATGCTGTTAAAAGTCAAAAATTTCAAGTTTGGCCCTGTATCACCAATTGACAACAGAATACCATTAGGAAAAACTGGTGAAGGAAGAACAGTTAATTAAAAAATGAAATGATATTAGCTGTGTTGCGTCATATATTTTTTTGATGAATGGACAGCTGATTTAAAATTACAGCATTCTTTTAGTAGGCATTATCAATTCAACCAATGTATATGTATAAGGGGAATACACAAGTGGAGAGTATAGATGAATATTCAGTTCTTACACAATCCTTTTTGTAGATTTTACAACTTTTCTTTGGATATAGTTCAATATTTGTTAAATGACTTCCTGGAGACAAGTGGGTATTGCAGACCTAGCGACTTATGTCCATCTCTTCTTTTCCATCTAACATCCTTGGGTTGCTCTCCCAACTTGTGGGGTCTGATGACTGGATATGCTAGAATTTATCCAATAGATGGATATCAACCAAATTAGATCTTACTTCTGCTTCAAACTACACCAGTCTTTTGGAAAGATGGAAAGAATTATAGGAGTTAGAAGTCTCCCAATTGTTTGTTTTTTATCATTTTTGTTTTTCCTGTTGGATTTTGCTTTCATGTAGAGTGTTCTTTTAACAAAATTTCTAAGGAGAGCTGTGGTCCACATCAAAGTACAAGATCTTCAAAATGTTTTCTTGATTCAAATTAAAAATCATTTTTTGATCCAAAAAGATCCATTTGTGATTCAACTTGTAACTTCCATTTCTAAGATTGCTAATTATTATTTTTTCATGCAAAATTCATTGTTAAAAATTATCCATGTCAACAAAACTCATATTCAGGTTGTCATCTTTTTTTGGGTTTTATAATATATAGTGGGGAGAAGAAAATTTAAAGTACTTTCTAATTTTTTAAGAAATAGAAAAGATGGAAATCCATCCCTTCTTTTCCATGACACTGAGCTCAATGCTTTTAAAGTTGATAATTTTAATTTTGGCCCTTTAGAACCAAATGACAACAAAGTAACATTAAGAAAAACTGATGAAAGAAGAACAACTGAAAAATGAAATGTTATCAGGAGAATTTCATCATCTATTTCTTTGATAAAGAAAAATCCACTTACATGTATCTGTACCTTGAAGAAGCAGCTTCAATGTGCCATTTTGTACTCTTTCTTGGACAAAATGGTGTTTGGCAAATCACAGATGATTGATTATATGACATGACTTACTTATCACTAACTGCTGTATAATAAATATTTCATCCCACTCTTCCAGCTCAAATACTTTGGATCATTTTTAGTATTTTGTTCAAGAAGGCATTGGTTTGTACAATACATAAGTAGTATGCATGTTACAACTACTTTGCTAAATAATAGAATAGAATCTGACTGAATCTGTCAGAATATCTCTGCAGCAAAAAAACAATAAAATTATTTTCAATAGTTCCAAACTTTTAAATGGGGGAATTATTCACACAAGGTATCGTATTGTACCATAAGGTATTGTACCTCTCATAGAGGCAAAAATTATTAAAAGATGGTTATTAATTATGTTTGGGTTGATAAGACTATCATACAGTAGAACTTTCTACACCAACAGCAGCTAACAGCTACTTAGCCATCAACCAAACACTCCTCCTCGCTCCTCACGCTTCCTCAATCCTCCCACTTCCAACGACACCACCATTGCAATGATGAGTCCGTCTCGTGGGTATGTTCCTGCAATGGCATTGTTGGCATCATTGGTGTCAATAGTGTTAGTACTTCCCTATTGTGAAAGTAGGCAGCACCCTCTCCCTCTTCCCCAGCGTGTTCCTGTTGCCTTTGTTGGCCAATCGTCAGCACCATGGAAATCCTCTCATTCGGAGAGACAATCGACTGAAATTACTCGATGGAGTCGATCGGGCATTCCAGCGACATCATCTCCGTCAGGTCTGCGGAGTCTGTTGTTATCATTGAGGGATGCAGAAACTTTAGAAAGCAGTAGGACGGATTTGAAATTGGATCGAAGAGACTTCGTTCGTACTTCGGCCAACATTGGAGTGGCAGGATTGGGGTCTTATTTTCTGCGGCCACGTTCCGCTAGTGCTGCCGATGTTGCCAATGCTGCTGCTGGAACTACTTCGGGGACTGCCACCTCGTCCACAACTTCACCCACCTCCAGAGCTTCCACCCTTCCAACCATTGTTTCCAATTCGTTGTGCGATCCCTCCGTATCCAGCTGGGTGAAAGCCTACGACGACTCCACGAGCAGCATGCGAACGATCCACATTCTGGGAACGGCCCACATCTCCTCCGCCTCGGCGGAATTGGCAGGGACGCTGGTGAGGGAAATCAAGCCCAATGTTGTCTTTGTGGAGCTGGATGCCAAGAGGGTTTCCAGGGCGGTTCCCGGTGGTGTTGGTGGAGGTGCCACATCGACAGTGACTTCTCAGATGGACACCAAATCTACAGTGGCACCCACACCAACTGGCACATCTACAGTAGTACCTGCTGGGACTACAATGACAAATGATGCGAGTGCCAGCTCAGGTGCCATCACATCCACACCATCCACGGACTACACCGAATCCAACTCAGGCAAACAACGATTCCACAACCCATTCGATGTCCAATCCCAAATGGTCAATGCGGGATCCAAATATCTCGGGAATGCCGTCAAGGGAATGTATGGCAAGTTGGAGAGTGAGGGATTCAAGGCTGGAGATGAGGTGCGTACAACATGTGGAGGACGTAGCTGGACCTAGCTGGACGCAGGTCGAAGATGGAAATAAAAGAGGTTGCAGGACTCTCTTACCCATCGTTCATTGGTCTCTGCGTCAAAACTCATTGAAATGTCAATTCTCACATTTTTTCACAGTTTGCCATGTCAGTCAAAGAAGGGCTGGCCATTGGATCCACCATAGTCCTGGGTGACCGGGATGTCGAAGTCACATTGAAACGATTGACAAGGGCATTGACCAAGACGGACATTCGAAAATTGTTATCCAGTGATTCGGAGGTGGAGAAGAGTATGGAGGCTATTCTACCCGGTAAGATTGAGGGAGATGGAGTTGGGAGCTGTGTATCATTGGGGCACTGATTTTTCTAATGTTCTCTCTTGACGTGCTCCATGGACAGAGAATATGAAGAGACAATTGGAACAATCTTCGAGTGCCGGAATGGAATCCGCCGTGGCAGTGGATAAACAAGAATTCAAAACCTTTGTGGAAACCATGAAAGGTGAGACGAATTCGTGTATCTTTTCTTTTGAGTTTGTCAATTGTTGAAAAGAGTTCACTTTAACGAATCGTCAACCAACACACAATGCCATCCTGTTCCCTTCCATCCCTTCCTCAGCCAAAGAAAACGTACGCAACATAATGAACGCACTCAAAACAACCGCACCCGAAATCTATCAGGCCATGGTTGCCGAACGAGATGAATACATGGGTCGGGGATTGGATGAATTGGGCAGTACCATGGGGAATAAATCGGCAGATATGACAGTGGCTGTCATGGGTATGGCGCATGTCGATGGGGTCGAGAGATATTTGGAGAGTCGGGGGTGGAGGGAGATGAAGTATCCTTGTTCTGTTCTTGTTGGGAGATGAAAATTGATAAAAAAGAGTGTATACGAAATACTTTTTAAGGACCAGCCTAGAATTACAATTATTCTGATAACAATAGAGAATTCAACATCATGCATGGTTATTTCATTTTTCAAAAATTTATTGGTGTCAATACATGTTATTGTTCAACACCTAGAATTGGCTAGTGGTAATCCTAATTCATGTATGACTCCAAAATGGCAAAAACATTAGAAAAGGAGGATCAGTCCAGGAGTCCACGTTAATGCATCCGTGACACACAATTGAGTTAAAACACACTGGCATTAATTATTTCACTACAGTGGGATGCCATAGACAAGGGGGAACTCAAGACCTTGGATTAGATTAAATTAGATCAGGCCTCTTTAAATTGATTTGTGCGATCATGGGTCCCTTGCCCTCTCTACCAATAATTATGCAGAATTGAGTCAACAGATTGTTAGTAGAGCAGATTAGCATTATAAATGCAATACTTGAGGCATCCTAGAATTTTGACTTTTTGGCAAATTATGACATTAAACTGCAAATTTGTTGCTGAGTTTGATGGTGCATTTTTCAACAGTGATTGAGATAGTGTTCGTAGTGTGAAAAATGAATTGCAGAAAAGATTTGAAGAAAAGATGGCAAGCATTGAATTGTAATTCATCTTGGGGCTAACAGTGGAATCAGTATAAAAGGATGACCCAACAGCTCAAGTTCCATAGTCAGAAGTTTAACTGTTATCTGACTGTGGTTGGGTGACATCTTTTTTGTACTCTGACAACTCAATCATCAGCCAAAAAGGTTTCAACCATTAAAGGAATAAGTAAAGTATTCAAATTCCTATGAAAGCGTCTGGAAAGAATCTTGGCAGGCAGGTGGCTATCACTTGTGCATTTATGTGCACTATTATTATTATTCATATTCTGCAATAGAAATCAAAAAACCTTGATTATATCCAGACTGTTTTGACCAAAATATTAGGTTACAAGATGATGTAAGACTATTTTGGTATGAACATGCCTTACTTTGCCCCAAGTAAGCAAAAAGTAATCACACTCAAAGCAAGGATAGAGAAGTAGGTCATAATGAATTAATGATGGTAAGGAATATTAGAACAAGCTTTGATGATTATAATATTCAAACAACAATAAATGATACAATGATATTTAGTAGTATTTCAATCTTTACTAATATTGGTCTTAATCAATTCAAATCACTTCTTGATGCAAAATCAAGTATTGCTTTGTTGTATTGACAATTGGGGACCCTAATTTATACCTTGCCTGTCAAAATAGCACAAATTTTTCTTAAAGCAAGAGATGTTCAAGAGTCCATGATAGTGCATCTGTGAAACACAGGAGTGAAAAAAAATGATTTTATGATCAGATTACATCATTTCACCGTTTCACTCAGATGGGAATGCCTTTGACAAGGCTATAATTTCCTTGAATTTGATTAACCTACATTGGTACATTAGATTTGTCCGTGTTGATTAAAATTGTGCAATTCTGTGACCCTTGACTCTCCATAAAATGAATAAATAGTAAAACAGTTAGCATCATAGCTTCCATACTTTGCTTTAAGTCAACCACATATGAACAAAATTTAAAAACAGGATGCACTTAACTGTCATAAAAAATGATAATATTAATTTAACTGCTACCCCCTACATTTCTGCCACAAGTTTTGGAAAATTTCTTCTTCATTTACCAGTTTTCCACAATACATTAAAAACATAAAATTGTGGAGGTTCCCTGCCTAATTGAGTAGCAAAATGACTTTGATATGAATCAAAATCCAAAGTCAAGTATCTTCTTTAACAAAATGGAGCATTGGCTGTGGAATGAAATGAGTAAGATCCAGAAAATTCTAGCCCATATCATATTGAACAGGGTGCATTGTGTCACCATTAATGTATTTTCCCTCTGTATCATATCTCCACTACTCAATGGCTTGATTCTATCACAAAGTTTTCAAGTGAATTGAGTCAACTTTGAGAAGGTGAATGGACATATTCCACAGTGATGACCATTGGAACTGATTCCATCATTTACTTAACTTGTTCTTTTGTATCTTTGAAAAGTAATATTCACTGTGGTATTAAATATTAGTAAAACCTTCATTTAGACAAAATAGTAAGGTTGGATTGTCTAACAAAGCAAACTGATATAAGAGCATAACAAACTTCTCCTCATTCAATTTTAGTTTACTGGGGGAAATCACCATTTTGGACAACTATAATTATGGAGTGAGAGATTCTTTCCATAATGCACTGGGTTTGATAAAAAATAAATGACTGGTTGTGTGTCTAAGAATGGGGCTTATATAAGTAGAGGCTGAGAAAAAACTTGCTAAGGCTCAAAATTCCTACCCAGGAACATACTTGAAATTATTGAAATTTGGCAATTCGGCAATTCTAGGAGAATTTTTGCATCTCCAGTTGCAGATATTTCATTGCCCAAAAAGAATTATTGCAGAAACAAAATTTAGTCACCAGGAGAGTTACTTCTTCTGGCAATGAAAACAATATATAATACTAAAAAATAACATGATTGCTCAGACGGTGGAAAAAGAAAGGGGGGCCGTGGATTTTTTTCCACCTCATCATATTCTGCCATTATAGATGGATTTCTGCAGTGCTTGGCAGAATCTACTTTTCTGCAGCAGATTTCTGCAGTGCTTGGTGGAATCTGCTTTTCCGCAGCGGATTTCTGCAGTGCTTGGCGGAATCTTGTAGAACAGTTAGGTCTAGTTATGTACGTAGCTAGGTACCATACCTATTTGTCAAGTACTCTAGAAAGTACAAAATAATAAGTACTCCTACTAGCAGTAAGTATGTAGTGTATTGTACAACATTTTTTATAAACTTGTGATCATATTGGCAATAGGAGTACAAGTAATATGTTGTAGTATAATTTTATTTCCACTTATACATAGCTGTGTACTTACTGTTGGCTCTAGTACTTTTTGTTGTATCTATTTGGATACTACTTACTCATACTCTAGGTGCAGTAAATATTGTACTTTACTTATTACTTGTACTTTTAATGGTGGAAAAATTGGGGATACATGGTGGAAAACATGGCGGAAAAAATGGCAGAATGATGGAAGGGTGGACAGGCAGAAAACACAGCAGAAAACATGGCGGAAAAAATAATGTTATTTTTTAGAATTATACTGTTTTCATTGTGAAAGAAGAGACTGTTACAATGACTAAATTTTGTTTCTTAAATATTTTTTTTTGGGCAATGAAAAAATTGCTATGGGAGATGCACAATTTTGCAGATAATCACCAAATTGCCAAATTTTAATAACTCCAAGTATGTTCCAGTAACAACCAGTTTTTTTTTCAGACTCAATTTTTCAACAAGCATTTAAGGTTCTAACCTAAACATATTAAAATTTGTAAAAAAAATATTTGAAATGGTAAATATATTGTAATTTCTCTACGTCATCAGTGCTCAAAAATTTTTGGATAGATATTGTGGAAATTGGACAGTTCTAACTTAACACTACTAATGTAATGACAAACATCCCTCCAGCACAAACTTCTTCTCATAATTGCATGGATCAAATCAAAAAAGCCTTAGCTTGGATGATTCTTTACTAATACATCATGGGGGTTTGACGTGTCCAAGAGGGATAGTTCTGAATTCAAGTAACCCATATTATTAGTGAGAACAAAAGGAATAACTTGATTCAAAAACGAAAAACCAAATTCATCCAATCCTTCATTTTTCACTTCCCCAGGCTGCAGGTTAATTTGTAAATAATTTAATTTTAAAGATTTTTCTTTGAAAGATTTTCAATTTGCCCATGTAGATTCCTTGCTCATTAAATGTTTGTACTTGATATTTTTGGAGATAGTGTCAAAGATGATATCACTAAACTCTGAGCCATGGGGCGTGGGACAGATTCTCAGTTTTGCCAGTTTTTGTGCTCCATTTTCCTTAGGAAGGGCTAACTACTGTTTTTGTAAATCATTACAAACTTTGTCATTCAGGCTAGTTTAAGGACTCTTCATCCAAAAACCATCAGATGCAATCTTATAGCCTATTATGTTAAAAAAAATTCAAGTAGTTGTCTATGGAAGTTTTCTTGTAGATATTTTTTCAGACACCAACTAGCATCAAGCATCATCAAGTAGTTGAAAGAAAAAATTTTGTGTTGCAAGAAGAATCTGAAAGTAGACCAGTCACCACACTCTTGCTGTGCTCACTCGCAAACCAGTGACCTTGGCAAACAGAGCATTTTCTGTTGCAAATGCCAACTGCATCATTCTGTATCTATTTCATGCTGGATGCAATCTAACATTTGTTACCTTCACAATGGCTACCATTCATACCATGGCTTATTCAAACTGAGTTGGAAAGTTATTTCAGCTTTTTTACAGCAGCAACACTTTTTCCACTAGTGTCATAGATAGCACTATTGGGGGGGGACAGAAAAAAATGTTTTTTTAGGTATGATTTGCTCATTTGATGGTATGGGTAGAAGGAGTAGTGCTTGATTGGTTTTGGATGAATGGTTCTTATTGGAAAAAGTATATTAGGGCGGTCTCATCTTTGGAGGATATCAAAGATGATAGAAAATAGTGACTTAAACACAATTTGAACAACACATACATACATGAATAAAAATATGCTACAACAGCTGGAGCACAACAAGTAATTTGGAAATTCATGTGAGCTCTTTGTTTGTGACAAGAGAGCTAGATTCAAAGAATGGAAAACCAATATTCCTAACAGGAATGCAGAGGAAAAGGATGTTGATTATGTGACATCAGTCAAACCATATATTATGGATTCACTTAACTATGGCTAGAGTGCAGGATGTAAGCGGCCAATAGTTTGAAGTAGACCAGTGCTAAAATTTTAGTAGGGCAACACATTTTTCCACGATGCCTTCTAATTGATGCTCAGGATTTTCACAAGCTGTTGGGTTCTCTCAATGGAGGCCAATGTGTACAGCAAATCCCAGGGAAGACCTGCAGTGACATAATTTTTTTAAAAACTAAAATCCAATTTTTTAAGATCTGGCCCCTAGTAATTATCTAGTTAATTGAAACAAAATAGACAAATCATAGCTACTGGGTTTGGTTCAATTAAAGTCCATTCATTTTAAGCTACACCAAATAGGGGCACCAACAATGGCATCAGACAACAAAAACCCTCAACATGCTTTGGCAGCTAGGCCATTAGCGCCATCTTTGTACCATTTTCCCCTTGCCATGCTAACCCTTTCCACCGCTCAGGCTGTTGTCATCGTCACTGCTTTTGTGGATTTTTTTAGACCATCCCCTCTCCAATCTCCCAAAAGATGAGTGGTGACCAAGAACAAGAGCCTCTCTGTCCATAGAGGACACCATTGTCATTGCATCATTGCTGGGATCCAGAACTGGCTTCTCCCTCTTGAATGGTAGCATCATGCAAAGGGTGCTTACGCCCCATTGCGTCATGATGCTGCCATTCAAAAAAGAGAAGTCGGCACAGGATCCTGGCAATGATAGTATGACAGCAGCAACACCAGCTCTGCAAAATTTGCAAAGCTTTTGCAGAACAAATTGGCAAGGCAATCACACTCAGACTAAGACAACAAAGAAAAAATAATTTAATTGAGAGTGTAATACAAAATATTTTACTTTAATTATTGCCCACTAGCTGCTTGTATTTATTTGCCTATTGCACAATGTCTGAGAATCTTTGCAGACCCTCAATAAAATGCCTCCACTTTGTCGCATTGTGTATTATCTTTAAAAAATTAGGAGTAGGATAAATTTGGCCATGACCCAAACAAAAACCACAACTTTGAAGAGATTGATGGGTCCCCAATTGTTTTTAGAGGGATCAAGGTTGGGATTTCTTGTGCAAAACAAATGAAGTGCAAAAAGTTAGCAATGGCATCAACTCCACCAGTGGTTGTGTTTGGATTCAGAGATCCAGGATTGTTCTATCTGACTTATCATATTATGCAACACAACTGTTTCATACCGAATCCTTTGAATTTCAATCCTATCAAATTATTGCTGATTGTTGATTACAGGGGGCAAGAATTTTTTGACATCCTTAATGGATCAAGCAGACAGGTAGAGGTATGGACAAAAAAAAATATTTTCTTAACCATCATTTACGGTGTTGGGAGATTGAACCTGTGTGGGAGCTGGTGGGAGGTGGTAGGCTTTCTTTGTCCTACACTTTTGCGTATGGAGCATTGCAAAGTTGACATGGTACCATGGTACTTAGCTATTTTAGATTTCTGAAAAATGGGTTGCAAAGATGGCAACTTGGCAAAGCATAGGGGGCACCAGCGGCCAATTGCCGCTAATATTTTAGCGGGAAATGGTATAAGGACACGGATGTGTGCTGGAAAAAGAGTGTGCCCCCTCTGTGTGTGGAGAAATAATTGCTGGAAATTGGGGTCCAGAGCAGCGGCCATTGTCAATTGATTGATCATCTTGCCTAACTAGCTACTAGCAAAAATACAAAAACGCAATACTCCCTTTTTATTGAAAATTATTTTGACTTTTTTGTCACATTGGCTCTTTCAGGAGGTCTACATAAAAATGTTACCAGGTTCTACAGAGTTGCCATACATGTCAGCCTCCAATGGTTCTCTGCAACTAATGATTTGACTTCCAAGAGATCTCTTTAAAGTTCTCTGTATGCTTTGATCCAGAATATTCCATTTATGCCTTTGCCCTTCATTGATTCCCCTTGTTTTACTTCTCCCTCCATGTCAGCACTCCTTGGCTAATTCATGTTGCTTATTTACTAGGAATGTTTGGTTTCTGTTTTAAACTTTGAAAAGTAGGATTTGAAAAAGAAAAGACAATCCTCTGAATCTTTCAGATAGAGGAAAAATTACAGCACTAATATTTTTTTGTGGTATTTTTCAAGACCAATATCCCAAATGTCAATAAAGAAACTGATGATTCCTATCTATTTTATTTGCATTTTTTCCTTTCCTTTGCAGTAGAATAAAATTCAAAGTCTTAACAAGAGCATTGCCAAGATTGATTTGAATTGAAAATAATTTCCAAGACAAAATTTTGTCATGGATTACTGACTGCATATTGTATCTCCCACGAACTTTTGTCTTTAGAATAAAATAAATATAATCAGAGGACTGTGGATGAAGATTCTGATAGAAACGTCATTACTGGAGAAAAAGACCACTGATACAACAGATGTCACAAAATAAAAAGACAAATATTATTATTTGATAAAAATGAGCCATCAAATATCAAAGAAAAAGGAAAGCAAAAAAGGGCACAAAATTATGAAAAGTCAAAATGAAAAGCAAAAGCAAAAACATAAAAAGAGAAAGCAAAACTCAAAACAAAAAAAAGAAACCAAAAATGAAATCCAAAAAAATAGCAATACTGCTTGGATAAAGCAGGGATGGTCTAGAGCACCACATTTGGTAGTACTACCTAGTACCATCCAAGAAAGGAAGGAAACCAAAAGAACTTCTGTGTCTGCAACACTGTTGAGATGGAGAAGGGATGATATTGTA
>JALLOT010001839.1:0-14088 GCA_036939595.1 Thalassiosira livingstoniorum | reverse complement strand
GGGGGGGGGGGGGGGGGGGGGGGGGGGGGGGGGGGGGGGGGACAACATGGCTTGGATGGCTGGACCAGATTATCTGGTCATGAACTCATGAGACTGAAAATACATCATAAGCTATTTGTAAATCCATCTAATATTACTTATTACTAAGTAAGTTTATACATTTACTCTGTGACTATCTCTTAACAAATTGCATGAAGGATAATTTTGTAAAATTTTCATTATGTGTTCAGCCAATTTTGAATATTCACATCCTATTATCTACAAAATATACACATCAGAATCTACATGTTTATGGATCCATATATCTACTTTGTAAGTCATCCTAATGTAAGTGGATTACAGAACAACCTCAACCCATCATCAAGTTGTCCAAGAAAGAGACCCTCCCTATCAATCAAAGATCCCCCAAAAATTATATTTGCCTGCATTACCCACATTCCACACCCCATTCAGAAAAAAGACCCCCAGTAAGCATGTTTTCTCCTTCACACACATCCATCATTGGCCCAAATTGTTGCTAACCCTCTCATTTTCAGCATTCCTTTGTATCAATTGAAATCTTGCCATCTCCATCAAGCTATTTCCAAGCCATCTCCATACCATGTTTTGATTGATTGACATTTCCATTGATCAACATTGATATTGCCACTTTTTGCCATCTCCATGCAACTTGATCATCCAGGCCACCTCCATTGCAGTATCATAGTTCTGTATTAGCCCCTATTGTATTAGTCAATCCCCAGTTGACATCATTCATTGTAAAGAACTGACCCCTCCCATGAACTGACCCCATCAATTACATTGTTGATATACATACTGTCCAATGACTACTGTTTTGGCTGCCATTGTCTGTTAAGTTTCATTAGTGTAGTCAAATTCTTTACCATCATTGTCCAACAATCACAATTACCTCCATTGCAAGATCTTCATGAAAAAAAACTGGTGTAACAAATCAAAGTATTATGAAACTAGTACTTTGGTCTAAGGATGGGTTGACAGCTATCTGGTGGGTTTACAGTCGGATAATCTTGGCTGGTCAACTAACAGGTCAACCCTTAGAAGGATTGCCCTTTGTCATCTTAGAATCAGGAATCCCATCTGAAAAGATATTATTCAAATATTTTTCACTGTGTAGGATACACTATGCAATGAAACATTTTTCAGGCTAATGTAAAACAATTGCTCCTATGATTCTCTAATCAGCATTTTGAATTCTTATAGATCTTACAATACCATAAGTAGCCATACAACCATACATACATAATAATCATAATACTCATATTATCCACATTCACATTGCACATCCACCATCCAATCTATCAGCAACACAACTAAATGAATGACAACAATAGAACAATCTGACAAAATTAATTTTGAAAAGAATTAAAGCCAAGTTGACACCACATTGAAACCCATCATTGCCTCCCAGTTCCATGTCCCTACCTCTCCTAGCCTTTACTAGTTTCATCCAAGATACTACCAGATTGATACATTTACTTACTCATTGCAGTTATTAGTTGTGGTTGTTGTAGCATGTAGCGTGTAGCCTTGAAGCAAGCATGCAAGATTTTATTGAGTTTCTGCTAGTATTTGGCAGTATTTGGCAGTATTTGATAATATTTGGCAGTATTTGGCAGTTTTTGGTGGTATTTAGTGGTGTTGAATTGATTGGCATTCTAAGATGTCACCCAACACCAACAAAACCAAAGAGGCCAAAGAAAGCAAAGAAAATTTGTTATCTAATTGGACCAATATCAACTATTGGCAAGATTTATGTCCTGTTATCTGACCATCTCTGTTGACAACCCTTCTATAAACCTCCTTCCAACACTACTGCCAATCTTTCTGCCAACACCAACACTGCTGACAATAACAACAATACTGACAACACCAACAACATCAACCCCAAAAATACCAAAAACACTAACAGCACTGACACTGCCTCAACCGTGACACCCATTTCAACCACTTTGTCAAGCCCAGAAAATTCAGCAAATCGTGCAAAGGCAAAGTTGGAAAGGTTGACCAAGTTGGTGACAAAATGCCCCAAGTTGAAAAAACAGTATCAAATAGTTGAAAGTACATTTGGTGGAAGATGGGTATGCACTTATCGACGACAAGGACAACACTCACAACATGGGAAACACCTACAACATACAGCACAACCAATTATATGACCAACTTAGGAAATGGCCCTCAGAGCACTCAAAGCACTAAAAGTATTTAGGAGAAAATAGCCCATGGAATAATCCAGTTGAAAACTCAACACAGCCTCCCAGCCTTTTTATTTCATTTTTTGACAGGACTTGGAAATTGGCAAGGAAATCTCAAACTTTACTTTTTGGTGGAAGCAACGGTAGTGGTGTAGGGCAGTGATGGAATTCAAACTAGACCTAGCCTAGAAGTAGGAAGTAAATTAAGGAAGAAGTTGCGTTGAACTCAATAGCTTTTTTCAAGCTTTCTTAACCAAATTAGTAGATGATACTATTTTGATTTCTCTTAGTGGTTGTATTTGCTTTGTGGTTTATGACAGTTGCCAACTAGTAGAAGGTTAGTAGTTTTGGCCACTCCAAAACTCAGAAAAAAGCTAGTGCTTCCCACCATAATTACATGAAAAAGCTAGAAAAAGCTAGAAAAAGCTGGGTAAAAGTGCTTGCTGCATGAAGGTCATACAAACACTTCCATGTAGGAGTTAATATGCATAAGTATGTGAGGTTGTAATGTTGTTTCCGGCATGTTACTGGGATGCTTAAAGCACAAAAGACCCAAAGATTCAAAGATTCAAAGATCCAAAGATCCAAATCTTTTTGGCTTTAGATACTACCCTAATCCCATAAAACCCTAATTTTTGATTTTCATTATTCTTTTTCACTATCAATTACAGCACCAGATGTGCAATTTGATAGTGTAAAATACAAGGTAAATAGAGAATTTTTTATTATTTTGTTCACTTCCAAATTGCTGTGCCTGGTCTTTTTTGTTTTCTCATTGGTAAAAATCAATCTACAAGTACAAAGTTCCCCTTCAGTGGAACATCAGCCTTTCCAGGAGCTGACACGGGAATCCCACCCCTCTGAATGAAGGAAGTAAAGAATACACTACTTAGTGTTCAGTTTTGACCCCCATTGACTATTAGACTAAGGCTTTCCTGCAAGAAAAAAATCAGATAACTTATGTTTGAATTTATGAAACACATCAGCCCGTTCAACATAATCTAAATTCACTTCTTTCAAGATATAATTCTGAAAAATTTTATTCACTATTTTTGTTTTTCCTTACAGTTATTTTTAGCCAAACTTTACTTACTAATCATCACGCTCTCCTTGATTTTCATCTTCCTCCTCACTTTGCTGCTGAAAAGTTTCATCGTCCCATCTTTTAAGGGATGCTATCATCATTTCTCTTGATCCATCAACCGGAAGATCAATCTGTGAACAAAGTTTTCTCAATTCACTTACTCTCATAGCATTATAACCCATTTGTTCTTTAACAAAGTATGACTCTTTGCCTTGCCCACAATTATTGGCCGCCAGTAGCTCCGAAAGCATCGATCCCGGGACATCGTTGAAAGAAACTTCCAAAAACACTTTATACGCATTTTCCAAAATGTAATCCATCACTACTTCTTTCAGCAGTGCACAATTTTTGGCGTCAGAAAACAAAAGATTTTGAAGCAAATTTTCAGTGTTGATTGTTGTAGAGCGCACGTAATGAGCCTCAGCTTCTAGTTTCAGATGGACAACACCGTATTTGTTTGCAGCATCAATGATATCTTTCGCATTTGATTCAAATTCCTCTTCTGGTATGTTGTGGCCATACACATACTTCAAAACCGTTTGAAAAATAGCTGGATCGATGCAATCGATTTGTAACGGTTTCTCGATGCTGCATGATTCACAAAGAGCTGCAAGAGCTGGAGCACCTTTTTCCAAAATTAACCGATGGGCGTGAAATGTCTGAGGCGGTGATATCTCCTTTGCTGGGTTTCCTGTTTTTTGCTTCTTTGTAGTTGCGTGAGTCCTTGCTTCTTTCCCAACTTCAATTACTATGTCCGCCGTTTTTTCTTCGAGATAAAGTTTCTGGATTGACGACGCCAAATAATTTTGTGGAAAGAATTCAAGAGGGGGAGGCGAAGGAGGCAGATCTTGAAGAATCATGCGAAGTTCAACCGTCAATGTCCCCTCAGATAAAGATTCTAGAATATCCGATCGCTTCGCGAGGTTAAAAACCGGCCTAGTCCAATGCTCGTAATCAAACCAAGTGCGATTAAAATGGCGGGCGGCTTCTTCTCCATTCTTGCCAATCACGCTAATGCAGTATTTGACAGAAACACGTTCAGCATAACTGATCATGTGAAGAGCAGCGCCGACGTATCCGTGGGATGCGCCGTTGCCGCCGTGAGGATAAATTCTCAGTGTCCATTTACATTTAACATAAGAAGTTAGGTAAAAGTTATAGAATACTACCTAGACCAGTTCAACCAAAACGGAGTCTGATGCCACCAACCTCAGGGATAAGCAGCTTCGCAGTCGGAGACCACAGGAGAGGGCTAACTCTCCTTCCGTCATATCCTAGATGATATGACAGGTAATAAAGACAAGGGTGCCTTTAAGCCACGAAATCGTGGCAAAAATTAAGAGTAAAGTAATTTCTAGCGCCCCATCTCCTGTTGTCGCCTTCGTTTCCGCTGCCTCTCCTTAAGTCGAAACATCTTCCTCGCTGCCTTAATTGCAACAAGCCAGTAGGCCTGATCCTCTCCCGAAGACGATTCCAAGTCCTCCAGTCGAACCTCCGCCAAGTATTGATCCTCCTTGAGTAGCCCCGCCAAACCTAGATCCTGTTGCCTCTCAATCTCCATTTGCAGTTCCTCCTTCTGCTCCGTAGCCAGAACTCCAGCAATTCCATCATGCACCACTGTGTTGCGATAGATCCACTGACCGTGTGCAATCTCAAGTAGCTTAATGATGAAACCTGAACCCCATTTTGCCAGACTCATCGAATTTCCCCTTACTGACGCATACTCCTCCTGCAGTGTGAGAAATTCTTTAGAGACTAGACCAAGAAGAAAGTTCTGCCAGCCAATCTGATCCTGCGACCGGCCCAGACGCCAGTATCTCTCATGGTGGCGAGAGCAGATCTCAGTCATGGAGATGGTACCCCGCTGCTCAAGGTATTCAACCACAATCTCCTGAAGACTTGGGTCGGTATCCACCTCATCCATCCAATCATTCAGCAAATCCACAGTACCACAGAACGCCTCCACTCGACCCACCTCTGGACAAACTAATACATGCCATGTGGACTCACGACTTGATAGACAACACGGGCAGAGTGGTGAGCGGCCATCTTGATAGCTCAGAAATTGCATTGTTCCAGCAATCCGCATGAGATGTTTGCAAGCCCAGAGTTGGAATAGGCGAGGAACCTGATGGAGAGTGTCATACACCTGACGCCACGCCACTTGCTCAAATTGCCGGAGAAGTAAGACCTCATAGTCTTCAAAGAATTCCTTGGCAAGTTGGCGGTGTGCGGTGAACCTGATGAGATCTCCATTGCCTGAGTGCACCTTTTCTCCAGCGACGAATAGACCAATAGGTTCCAGTGGAAATAGCCCTTGCTGACCACGTTGATATCCTTGGTAAATAGCATTCTTGGCCCCAGCATCACATGCACTATTGAGCTGTGCTGGACGATCCATCTCATGCCAGGCGAGGTAATCATCCTGATGGGCCTCCACATGAGAGAATAGCCTCACAAAAGAGAGTTGAGCGCAATTGATCATGATATTTTTTAATATATCCGAGTGTTTGCACCTGGATGGAATTCTGCCAGGTGGGAGGTTCTCAACCTTATCAAGTGCGCCTAAGCAATCAGAATAGATGTGGACTTGTCCTCGAAGGTTCGGATGCAATTGATTGACTGCTTTCAGAATAAGATGGACTGCCATCAAGCCTAGAAGTTCACCACAATATGCATTGGCGTCGGTGGTGCAATCAGAGAAGGATCCAGAAAGTCTGCCACGGTGTTGGGAGCACTCAAAGACAAAGGCCGCAGAGCAAAGATCAGGGTAGAGTTCTTTGATATAAGACCCATCCGTGACTGCCACCAGAGTGCCATCCATAATGGCTGTTTGAAGCCAAGAGGAGTCACCACTGATCTTTAGATCAGACCAGATCCACTCATTGCCCCAGCTCTCCAGCACATCCCAAATGTCTTGAGGAGGTGGCTTTGCTTTCCACGGTGGGTGACGAGCAATCACCGTAACCACATCGTCTTCTACCCACCGAACGGAACAGTACAATGCCTCCTCTCCTGGTTCATCAACCCATGACACCTCACCATACCGATTGAGAGTCTCTAACGGTGCAAACACCCGAAACCTACTGCCATGTCGAAGGAAAACCAGATTGCGGTCCTCACAGATCCACCACTCCTGGATCGTAATCGGCTTCTCCACATATTCCTTGAGTCTATCCATGATCCAGCCTCCGGGAGCAAGTTGATCCAGTGCCTCCAGCCACAAGGTGAAATCATCCTCCGTGGGGTCCTCATTTGGAAACCTAAGACTGGACCACTGAGAGTCAAGCTTACGGGGTTCATAATAGCAAGGGTTGATGGATTTTCCGCTTGCACATAAGATGCAGGAGAGAAAAACGACCTGTTGGTGGATTCAAACCCTATTAAGTTGCTGCAGCTCGCTCCCCTTGTATCCAATTTTAATGAACATCTCCATGAGCCATTGATCCTTTTTTCGGGGGAAGGCCAGAGGAACGTTGTTAAGAACCAACTTGAACTTAAACGTGGAGACCTTCTCCCACACAGCCTTAAGCCAACTCTTCGTGATGAGATATCCAAATTTGGAATAAGAGACATCGAAGGGCTGGAAGGACATTCCAAGTTCAAGGAGAAAGGCCTCCATGGACGTCTGCATAAGCAGTCCCACACTGGAAGAGGCTCCATAGTGCATAAGAAGCTTGTTCAAGGATTGCACCGTCACCTCCACTCCCACATTTGGAAGACCCGCACCAAAAAAGCCCCGATCCAATTGCCTAATGCCTGTCTTAGCACTCCTGACAATCCCTCCCAATGGCAGCATCTGATAGTGTTGCTTGTGAAGAGCTTGATTGAGAGACGAGAGAGGTTCCAGCACAGAGCTAATCCCATACCCCACCTTGGGCCAGAAACACTTGTCCACACTGAACCACAACTGCCGCCTATGAATCTTGCCATTCTTCGCTCCATCAATCCACTCTTGTGCCTTGTCCCGCATCGACTGCAGAGCTGATGCTCCATCTCCTGTTGGACATGTCCATACCCTGAGAGTTTCCTTAGCAGTATGAACGGACTCATGCGTGATAGCCGCCAAGGATCCATCAGGCAGTGGAACCTCCATCCCATAACCTTCATCATTATGCACCTCAGTATAATCCCAGGAGCCATCCTCCTTCCAGGTGAAGCCAATCAAATAGTAGAAGCACTTCTCAGGTTTAAATGATCCTCCAGCAGCAATCAGCAACTTGCCCCAGCTCGATACACTCTTTTGAAGAGCAGCATGGGTCTCCGCCAGAGTCTCCTCCTTGCGTAAGTTCATATGCAAAATATCATTGTCATCGACAAAGATAACAGCCGCCATTTGCAAATTCAGGTTGGAAATCGGAGTAACGAAGGAGGCACCATGTCCTTTACGCTTGTGGGCATTGAGAATGGTGATGGTGATAATTCCCCAACTGGCCGGAGCAGCACCATTGCCTTGACAAAGACCTTGAGTCTTAATTTCCAAGGTAGCGCCAGCAGCATTCTTGGAGTCACCAAAAGCCGTCCGAAGGAAGAACTTCATGTTTTGAATGGCCTCCAGCATAGTGGTGGACGCCTCTCCTGAAACACCAAAGGATTGAAACACCAGCGAGGCAATAGCGTGCGCCACTCTATCATAACAATTGGCAGCGTCAATCGATGCCACACCAGCTGGGATCCGCAGTTGACGAGCAATATCAAAGAAAAGGATCTTGGCTAAGGTTCCATCATCTGCCATGCGCCCACGCTCACTGAAAATCTCCTCCGGCATAAGTTTATACCGACGGGCATTCTCCAACATTCGAGTTCCAAACACCAGCTTGTTCATAGAGTTGAAATCCGCCTCCATCAACAAGATAGCCCGCAATTTGGAGACTAACTTGACTCCAAAAATTTTCTCCAACATAACCGACAAACCTCGCGACCAGCGATCAAATGCAATACCTCGATTAAATGCGATGGTGGTTAGAAGTGCATGCATTTGGGAGATCTTGCCAGACTCAGCCCCTGCTTTATAATGTCCAAAATGCAGCCCTGACTCCGACGACGAGGTTTTCTCCACAGCCTTCTTCCATCTGCGTCTCCATTCCTTGGTAGAGACCTTGCTTCCTGCAGAATCTTTTGGTACAGCCAGTCTGATCCGGGCGCACTCCTCAGCGAGTTCTCGTGTGGCCTCATCAAACTCGGGCGGGTATTCATATGTCCCATTGAGAATAGCCTGTGCCACTGGTAAAACTGCATTGTAACCAAAAGAACCACGCAATCCACCCCTACAGATTGGAGCCTCCTCAGCAAGATGAAATCGTTTCTTGTGGACCTCCTCCCAAATCGCTTCATGAACTTCTTCCTGCGTGGAGACGGTGAATATTCTGCCTCGCTCATCCTTCACCTGCACCGATTGAACACTGCGGCCCCTTGTTTTCCCAAGAGCATAATTCAACCTACGCCAAAACCTGCGGTCCTTCTCTCTCTGCATCACCGCCAAAATTTCCTTCTCAGCTAGCTCATCTCCTTTATCTTTGGCTGCCTCCAAGCACTTGAGCAAATGTTTCCGGCGGTACTTCTGTCCATTGCGGAGGAAGTACTGGCACTGTGCCTTGCTCTGTTGAAGGCCAGCCTTCAAGTCTTTAACTGACATTTTGAGAGGGCGGTCAATCTTGCATCGTCGTGCTGCCCTCTTGAGATTGCCTCTGTTGCGGATCTTGCCCGCATGCCAGCGCAAAAGACTTCGATAAACTTGACATCGTCTGATCCAGAGAGCCGCCTCCGGAGAAAAGGGAATCCGACCCGACCTGAACTTCCTGCATTTCTTCTCAGCATGGGTCATAAATTCCTTGCGCTGCATGTCTAATTGGTCCAACTTCCTCTTGATCGTTCGCCTTGGAAGCTTGAGTTTATTAACCTTCCGAACACGTTGGGTGAATTTATTTCTTTCCATAAGCTCCTCCAACTTCATATTGTACTTTTTGACACAACTCTTCTGTTGGGTGGTAAGGCGACGAGATGGAGGACGAACGATCTTCGGAGGATCAAGACCAATCAAGGTAGCAGTTCGGAAATCTATGATGAACATACGATGATCCCCTACACCAAATCCCACAGGCATGACTGCCACACTCTCCACATCAACATCAGAGGTACACCAAATACCATCAATAGGACGTGAGCCTCTAAAGTACGTAGCTCCCAGTCTATCCCCAGTGCCATCAAGAACAACTTCTTTCATGCCAAGACCTTCATCATCAGTCAGTTCTTTTCCCAATTTATCCAAGTAGATATCCTCATTTGCATCCAATGCCACAATCAGCCGTTCACCATTCTCACGCCACTCCTTCAATTGTTTGACCAAGTCAGACTGAAACCGAACCCGTGGACAGGTAGTGTCACGTTCCTTGGTTGCCAGGTACCGTCGATGCTGTTGGTAGGTTGTCTTCTTTCCACGGCTACGACAGGGATTGTAGCCACAGACAATCCTAGTGACATGCCCATCGCTCCCAACAAACCTTTGAAACACCCAACGACCAAGCCCTGTGGGATCCCTACCAGAATTTGTTCCATCAAGCTGATCAATCAAAGGACCGAACGTGGCAATTGCTACACCACCAGTCTGACTACGCCCAATATTTTCATGCACATTGTGTCCATACAGTGCCCTAATCTCAACCTCACCGCCATTGAGCATTTGATTAATTCCATTGCTGTTTTGCTTATGCCGCATATTGATCCCAACCTCATTGAGTAGCACCACATCAGCCTCCAACTGATCAGTAAGCTGTCGCAGCTTTTGAAGCTTCTCATTGTTGGAGAGACGATTGTTTAGGTGGTTAACATTTTCATACACCAATCGAGTGATCCCACCCTCCTTCTCTCCGGGCACTACTCCTTGCACCGTGAGTAACTCCTCAGCAATGCCTTCCTCCGTAGCAATCTGCTGCAACTCCTCTTCTGATAAAGGTGGTGGCTCCAAGTCATCTGCCTCCGAATCCGAATCCGACTCCTCTGCCGTCGCCACAGTCCCAGTCTCTAACGCCTCCTCATACAGCCTTTCATCCTCCTCATCCTCCTTGTCTCCAAAAGTTGATCTGGCCGACCGCCTCTGTAGTTTCTCCATCACCTTCTCATGTTTAATCACATTTAATTGTCCTCGTTGTTTTATGAAAGTTCTTGTACCATATGCATTAATTTTGTTGATAAGACGAGCAGTAGCATTCCGAACGCGAAACGCTGCAGCCCTTCTCTGGCTCCGTTTCCCCTTGGAGCCATCCCCATCTCCACTGCAATTATTCCTAAGGCGCTGTGCCCCCTGGTGGAGTCAGGAGGGTAGCTGGCGCCGACTATCCACTAGCGCCGGGTCCGGAGCCATCTTGACCTTCAGCACTAGAAGAGGGAGTCTTATCTGAGGCCTCACTTCCTTGAGATGCCTCATCCCCATCAGATGAATTCTCCACGCCCGACTTGGCATGAACACTTTTGGGTCGGAAACCCTTGGCTGAGGATGAACGACCATTCTTCAATTGGGCCTTGACAAAGGCTCGAAGCTCATTCTCAGTCATATCCGAGGCAATTGAACTGGTGATGCTTTCGGCATCAACATCGATTTCATTGTCCTTGGTCCCTGCCTTCTTGCGAAGGTTCTTCTCGTGAATGGTCCCGACAGAGCGTTCACCGTCAAGGTCGAAAAGAGCCTCCGCAGCAGTATAATTTTTCGATTTCTCCTTCTTGCCTTTTAGAAGGTCGCCACACAAATCTTGATACCAGTCTTGATTCTCCATTGTTTCTTCTTCCTTTTCAGCTTCGAGATCCTTGGGAGTAGTGATGGCTCTGGGATTTGTGGACCATTGGCATTGGTAGGCATCGGCTGCCAACTCTTGGTCGAAGCATTCTTTCAAAACATCTGTGATCAGAGAAGGAGACACTCCTGCATCGATAAGAGTAAATCGAGTGAAGGCCGCCGAGTTTTTATTGACAAGCTCCACAAGATTCTCCGCCTCTTTGCTGTTAGGAAACACACATTCCACTTGGGCATTTGGTTCAGCTTGATGGAGTTCAGCAAAGAGGGTAGCATTGTTCTCCAACTTCACATAGGTGTAAAGGAGAGTCCGGAGTGAGATGGATAGTTTAAGGTTGGGCTTGTTGGGTGGAGGTGGCAGGTCAAATGTCTTGTCGAGGTCGACAATACCATGAAGGGAGCCCGATGTCATACTAACATTGTAGTTCGTGTGACGTTGGGACATCTTGGTCAGAAGACGAATGTCTTCTTTGCTGGAGTTAAAGTCCAAAACCCGAGTCCCATGACACCACGAGCCGAGCTTCTCCTTGAACAGTCCTTCCTCCTTGGCTTTCTCCAACAATTTCAGTGCAAATTCTTCCTCTTCCTTGTCCACTTCTAAATGCAAAACGCAACGTCCAGATTGCATCTCATCCGTATACTTCTGAAACTGAGAAGTGTCAACCCCAGGCAGACGAAGGACATTGCGACGGAAGGAGATATTAGGGACGTCCCGCTGTTTTTCCTCCGCCGAAAGTTTGTCCACCATATCCAACAGGAATTTTGCTTCACCAAGGATCGTCTTGATCTCAGCCTGAAGTATAGTCATCCGAACGAAGTTATAGAGATGAAAAAACATCCAGGGCGTCACCGAGTGAAAGCATTGAAGATCACGGACTTTGAGGAGCTTTCCACCAAGTCGGCGCCACTCGTGGCCAACACGATCACAAAGGGAGTCAGGGGAGTGCATCGAAGAGATAGCAAAATGAAAGTTCACCTGAGGATCGTTGAAGTCAGGTTCCTTACTGGACCTGGAACCTCGCTTCTTATTACGATTGCGTTTCGGCTCAAAAGCATTGGCACCTCCTTCAATATTGAAATAGTCGGTAAGAAGAGTGAAGTTCTTGGGTACTTCACGCTTCGAGGCGATGGGGTTGTTCTTAGACACGATGGCAATCGGATTAATCACAACGGTAGGGTCCACATGGTGCAAGTTCACCATCAGTTCTTTGATTGCCTCGATGAACTGATCGTGACGTTCCGGTGCAGTCAATTTGATGCGAGCTTCTAGAACCACTCGCTTGAAAGAAAGCTCCGCTGCCTTCTTGGCACCAGCAATGCTAACCGATGGCTTCTTCAGGATCGAGTTGCCAGCCCGATCATGCTTCTTCTTGGAGCCATCATCCGATGGAGTCCCAGAATTCTTGGCCTTCTTCTTCTGAGGAGAAGAAGCATCGTCTTCCACCGAGGAATCTTTCCCATCCTCCTCCATGTCTTCCAAGTCGATATCTTCGTCCACCGCTTTATCATCAAGAATCTTGCCAGGATTGTTGACATCGTCAATGGCCGAGTTAGAGACATTGTTAGGAATCGGAGAGGTAGGTGGAGGCGAGTTGTCACGGGCTGCCTCATCCGCAAGTCTCTTGGCTTCAGCTGCCTTCCTATCAGCTTCAGCTTTATCCGCAGCCGCCTGAGCAGCCGCAGCTTTCGCAGCCGTCTCACGAGCTGATGCAGTGGTGCGACGAGACGAGGTAGTGGAGTGACGAGAGTTCATTTTGATGCCAGTGCAGAGTCGAATCAGAAGTTTTTCAGGTTGAAGGTCGCTCATCGAGGGTATCAATAGGAGAATCCAATTGGAATTATGAGAATAATTGAAAGAATGAAAATGTGAAAATTGAATAGAATATTTGAAGTGCTAGATGATTATAGTGAAAATGATGGGTATTGGCGTGTTGTGCTGACCGGATGTGGATGGTTGATAGGTGTGAGAAAGCTGAGTGTACATGTGGGTTATGCTTAATGAGAAAGATGTGCTCAGATGCGTAGCGTGAGTATAGTACAAGGTAGTTGGAAGATGAATCGAGATCCTCCTGCTGTATCTGTAGCTAGGAATTCGTAGAAAACCCCAACGAAGTTTGGCGCAGGAAGAACTTTATAGGAATTTGTGTGAAAAATTGATTATTCAGAAGAGCTCGTAGCAAGAGAGAGGACGTGTGGTGGAGGTCCGAATTGTTTGAAAATTGATTGAAGTTAAAACTCGCCAAAACAGACTGAAAAACGAGAAAAAACTGGTGCGAGCCCTTGACCTGGATGAATTTCAAGAAAAGAAGCTGGCTGAAGCAGGGGAATCGTAGGAGAGAGGAATCTCTGAAACCAAACTAAGCAAAAAACTTTGAAAAATAGAAGATTCCTGATTCCGAACTGTTTTTGAGGGGTGGCGGGCGGCCGAGGTGGCGTGGACAATGAGATTTGATTCGTTCTGATGGAAATCGAGGCGAACGAAGACAATGACGAGGAGCCGGTAAAATCGCTTGACGGATCTTGTATGATGGTTAAAATTAGAAGTCCGATGGTACTTGAACGACGCTGGGGAGGCAAGTATTGACGGAGAACGAAGGTAGGTCGGTAGGTTGACGGGGGGGGAGTTATTGATGATTGATGTTGCACTGACTGATCTAAACGAAAAGTAAATTCTCAGTGTCCATTCTTGCCCGATGCAGTGTGCCCGTGAGTCCACCGAAGGAGGGGAATAACAAGAACGTATTGGAAGAGATGTAAAGTCATGGAAGTGGACTTTGACCGCTTCCCAGTCGTGGAACGAGGGGGGGCGCTTCCCGACGTCAATAATGGCGGTTTCCACACTGCGATTATTCATGATGTTGTAGATTTTAGGTAGGTAGTAGTAGATTGTACCGTTTACGACAGTATCTGCTTATTGTGTTTTATTAGTCGGATAATAATCCGTCTAATTTTAACGCCAATCTGAAAAGTCGCTATTAAACCCGTCTAACATGGACAGTTTTCCG
>JALLOT010001838.1:0-14005 GCA_036939595.1 Thalassiosira livingstoniorum | reverse complement strand
TAGCTCGTAAAATCAGATCGTGGAAATTCTTCTACCAAATGAAATGGTTTCAGGGGTGAAACCATAGTAGGAGCCCTGTTAAATACTTGCAGGAGTGGACCAAAGTCTAGTCATGTTGGTGGGAATCATGGACTGTGGGTGTGTTCTGCTGGTGGTAGAAATACTCTAGTAGCTGACCCACTGTTTGATTGACAAAGTCAATATTGCCAAACAGCATTTCTTCTAATACTGATTCTGGCACAGCTTTGATGATTTGACTTGCCAAAGTTTCATCAGTGTTAACCATTATTTCAAAGTTTTGACAATGAAATTTTCATTCACTGTTGATCATGGCAGCATCTGCATTTGTTGCATTATGAGCATAAACTGGTGAATCTTCAAGGTTACAGTAGTTCATCCATGGGTCACCTGATACGTCTTGATATGTTTGGTCATGCATGACAAGTCCTTCAAACCCAGTTGATATCATACTGATTTTGATCCTCTATGCATTGAATATGGTTTGTCTTTGAATCTGTTTAATTTCTGAGAATGTAGACTCTTCAATTGTTTTAGTGAGTTGCTTGTAGATAAATTGATTCTTGATGTCATTCACACTGTGCATTGTGGAAATTGAAATTTGCACCATCTTGTGGTTGTTTTTGTATATTTTTAATGAGAAAATTGATTAGGAAACATCTGCTTAAATATGCAGTGGCAGATGATATCAAGTGGCTAGAAATTAGGACTTTACTAATTTTATGGCTACATATTACGTATGTACTGTCATTGCAGTACAAGCTAGAAAGCATTTAGTAGCCCATTTGCTACACTACTCAGAGTTTGTAATAATACTGTGAGTTGCTGGGTAGTGTCAAACGTGACTTTGCATTGCTGATACCTAGTATCAGGTGGGATGGTATCTGGTCCAGCTGACTTGGGACTTGGGAGTCATACAGTGTTAGCAGCAAAGAAAGACTATCCAATCCAGAGGTGTGTCCACCCAAAAGGAAGTATAAACACATTCCTGGTTCCTTCTTGTAATGCAAAATCATTGTCAAAATTCTTTTGGGATAGAATTACATTGACAGGGTATTTTGTCTTATCCAACAAAACAGCTCTATCCACTAGAGTAATTATTGCCTGGGCCAATATTACCAAGTATTTATCCAGGAAACTCAACAGCAAACAAATCTAATCTAAGAGACTAACTTTCTTTCAATTTATTTTCTTTGAAGATTACTCTCAACAACTCTCAACAACACAACTCTTTCAATTACATCATATGAAGGGAAGCAGCTGAAGTGTGAGTTTTTATGCCTGAAAATTTCTTTGGTATCTGATCTATTGGTAAATCTTTCTTTTCACTAGCACTGTTTTCACCTTATTTTATTCATATTCACACATTACAACCCTCCATGTCTTCAATAAATATGTTTGTCTTGTCAGAGTCTTCTATTTCGGCTGAATCATCACGTGTCATTGACTCATCCTCAACAATATTGCCTTTGCTGACCATCAAAACAGGTGTATTTAATTAGATGCTGTGGATTACCAGAGTTCACAAAGATGGCATTGACTTGCACATACATCATGTAAAAACATCTTGAGTGTGTATTTATTTACTATTTCTCTTGAACATCATTAAAATGCTTCTCTAAGTAATCCCAGAATTATTCTGTTTGAGCTCATTCCACCATACCTTCTGTCACATATCCATCGCTGGATGATAGCACACATGCACAATTTTTGACTCAATGACCTCAGTTTCAACTAGGTGTGCTTTCAACCATATTGTTCATAAGAAGCTTGCACTCTCAAAACCCTATAGGGATTTTCACCAATGTATCAGCAGTAATGGAAGCATTTAACAATTTTTAAATTAAAGGAAATTCGATTTTGTGCTATGATGCCACACTTGTAAATCATTGTAGATTTTCCTTTTGTGATGCATTTATTGCCTTGAAAAGATAGAACTTGCCTTTGACTCTAAATTTTTGTGATTATTCTTTTAAAAATTAATTGAAAATTTCATTGTAACTAAAACTCTTTGTTCACATTGTTTGCTTTCTTTCATTGCCTTTTTAGTGTAAAAGGAGGCATCTACCACCCATATTATCATGAATTTATTCTTTGCAGTTGTTTTGATGCTTTGTAATAGTAGATTCTTTCTCCCAACTACCCTCCTTCCATTTTAAGATCTTGGGTAACAATGTGAGCATTATCCATATTTTCATAAATTGTTATTTCTTCAAAATTAAAATATTGATTCTGTTCTCTTTGATCAATAGTTCTTTGAAAATTTCTACTCAGCACAGCAGACTCAGTGGATAGAGCCTTAAGAATTACAATTTTGACCTCAGAATTTTTCAAAAATCAAATTGTTGTGTGTTGAAATTTGGATAGGAACATCTAATAATATAAAAACAGAGCATTTTTATCCATCATTGGCTTCACTACTCCAATGGATATTTCAAGAGAAAATTTTTACTTAAATTCAACAAATAAAAAATACGCAATAAACAATACCATATCTTTTTTAGGTATATTATTTAAATTCTAGAGTGTTAACTTTCCTTTACTGGATCCAAAATTCTCCGTTACTGCTGTTTACCTGGTAATTGCCAAGTAATTACTGGATTTACTGCTGTAAAGATGGTGACATTTCATTACTCCCATCTTCCTCAAATTGTGGTAAGAGTAAAAAAAGCAGTAAAATTTGTCTTCATGATGTAAACATTTGGTAACACACATTGAGATGTCATTACATGAGGAGATATTGAACAATGTTTCTCCTTCTCTAGTTAATAAATGTTGTAAAGATTTGCCAATGGATGAGATGGCTAAAGAAAGTAAAAACTGTTGTAAACTTGATTTGAGATGCAAATCCTTAGGTACATTTGTGTTCTGGACATTGAAGATGGTTTTCTGTGTAAAAAATAACACCAACCTAATAATTTAAGTAAATGCAACAAAAATATTCTTTGCAAATGCAATACTAAACAGAAAGTAAATCAAAAGTTGATAAGAAGTATGAGGGAAATTCAGGGAATCCAACCCACTACTCAATGTCTCTAACAACAACTTTTTGTGATCAGCCACTATGCCAGACAAGAATTTCAGTCCCACAACTGCATTAATATGTATGAATATTATTAAGTTTTATTGTATGCTTACTACCTACTTAATCTACATAATAATATTAATACTATGTGGTATGGTATGGGGATAATAGGTAAGTAAAATACTAACCATACCATCTATCTCATACCTCCATCCAGCCAAATGCCTAGATAGATCATGGAATTTTCTTGAAGGATCCAACATTGTGTGTCTATAATAACTTTTCTAAAAAATAATACTCATGTCTCAAAAAATCTGCTACAATAACAAAGAATAATTAGTTAGATTATAATATTTTTTCCTTTTACATAACTACAACTATACTTAGGCTAACTTATGTTTACTTTGTAAGATTATTTGCTGATGGCAATGGAAATGTTCAAGCCAAGCAATCTCAACAACAATGTTGTCACCATTAGCCCAACAAAATTGAGTTGATCAACATCTATATGTTTGTCAATGTGATCTCATTGGACTGATGTCAACAAGAATGTCATTACCAAGATTGCAATCACAAAGGCTAACTAATTCTGGCTACCAACAACAATGACATTGACTTGTACACTTGCTGACTGGATGACTATGGTAAACAGTACCAACTCACTGACTGGGTGTGTACCTACTGTGATTATACTACAATATGTGTTGGTACTGACATTTAGTAAATTTTCGCACAGACATTTTCAAGGCAGGTTTCAAAATGTGCCAACACTTTCAAAGTACCAAAATATTCAATACTTAACATGAAGCATACTACAACGCATAGATGTAAACAACTTAGGTGGATATTGACAATTTTCATGAGGAGTTCAGCACAATAGTACAAAAAATAGGGTACTTTCCAAAATTTTCAAATCTAACTGAACCAAAAATCACCAGCATTTGAGGTCTGCACTCTGCACCAATATTTTTACCCGATTTTAAAAATACACCAACATTTGAAAATGCTAACAACCTATTCTAGTAGTAAAATCATGGTACCAGTGTGTATGTGTTTCATATTTTGTTTGGGGTTAGTTTTTTTGTGAATAGTTGCATGGCAGTAACCTTAAGGTAACAAAAAATAAGTTACTGCCCAGTTTACATTACTGGTAAACAGGCTTTACGGCCCAAATTTGCAGTAAACCAAGTAAAATTGGTGTTACCATGGTAATTACCAGACAAGTGACACTCTAGCTCTAGTTTGAACTCATGAAAACAAAACTAGCTCTCTAGATGAATTTTATACTCAGGCATATTAAAATAATAAATAAGACTCCAGACCAGTTTTGAGCTGCCCATATCAAACTGAAAGCTGAGATAAAATAAAAATATTTTCTGAAGGTGCTAGCAAAAGTGAAGTGGAAGATAGTTGATTTGGCAGAAGAGAATCAATTTTACACTTGTTAGTATACTAGGTAGTAAAATGCAAATAAACTACTGACCTATCAAAATTACTAGTAAAAATTTAAAGTGTTCCAGCTTGATAGACTTAATTGCCATAGCTGCCCCTGGTCTCTGACACCTAGAATTAGAATTTGCATTTTCAATCAACCAGAAACTCATGGATCAAGTCATAGCCATTTTTGATGTTCACATGGTCATTTGAGATGAAAAAGATCCCTTAAATGACACAAAATCAAAAATGAACAACATAACACTATCCATGGGTGTCAAGTTTATAGAAAATGCAAATTACAGCTTCCAGAGACCAGGGGCAGCTATATAAAGTGACTTTTCAAGATGAAAGACTTTAAATTTTTCACTATGGTAGTGGCACCCTAGCTTTTATTTTTACTAGCAATATTATATTTTATATGTTAACTAACAAGTGTATAGATTGGCTACTACTTGAAATGGTAGATGAAGTTGTCAGTGCTATGAGATGTTGAGTAAGTATCTATTGTGAAAGTTGAGTATCTGAGTAGGAACAGGCTGATGTTGCTGTGGTTATTTAGTAAGTGGTACACAGTATTTTTGTTTGATCTTTTCTTATTGTAACTGATTCAAATATTACAGCTCTCCAAGAGATCAACTCATTGTGGGCATTGCTTTATTCTTGCTTTGACTTTGTGTGTCTACTGGTTTATTTTGTTGTTTCATCTCATTTCTCATATGGGCACTTCTGATTTGCAACAAGGGTAATTTTGACTGACAATCCTTAACTAGCCTTAAGATTAAGCCATGGGTTGGCTTTAAATCGATTTCGGTATTAACTGAGTGAATGAATTTTTGGAAATGATATGGGTATTGGAATCCAGTATATATTTTGATAATTAATCAAAGTTCCTGTAGCCTTTGATTTGATCAAATTTTGATTTTTGGAATCACTAGTACATTAAAAAGTAACAATAACAAGACTGTTTTTGTCTTATGTTTATGCTCCAACTCTTACTCCTTCATGAAGAAAATTTGAGGCAAACTTCCAATTTTAAAACCCATAACCACACAGTTAAGTTGTTTGAAATTCATGTTTACTTTCAAAGTTCAAAATTTTCAAACATTTCGAAACCTTTTTGGATAGCTTTTGTTTTGACTACCATGGTTTTTGACTACATGGCCAATGCCCAATAACATCTTATATACTTGTAGATGAAGGAAAAGACTACAATATGTGCAATATCGAGCATTATCAGACAGTGTAACTAAATAAATAAAATTAAAGCTATTACACTGTGATTTTGAAAGATATGCCAAAACTAGTCTGGTATGAGAAGCATTTCAGAACTAGTAAGCAAGCAAGTACACATTTTTATTTGGCATAAAAACATTCAATCAACCGGCAAGATCTTCATCTTAGTTTTGTTTCAAGGTCATCACCCACCACCACCCCACACCTGTCACATAAACTATCTATTCCTACCATCAAAATATCAAATCTATCATTGACATATTGCTTTTCAACAAGGAAGGGCTTGTGTGGGCCCAACTAATTGCGACAGGTGGTTGGGGCCTCATCCCTACACAACCACACACCCAAACATGAGGTTGGCCAAATAATAGATTTTGGATCCAATTGCTGCCAAACTGCCCATCCACCCACTATTGTACATTGTATTGCACAATGTATTGTACTTACTTTATGACTATTTCCTTACATCTAAGTATTTTGAAGTACAATAATCTGTTCCAATTCCAGTCCAATTTTTCCATTTTTCATTTTTGCACCTGTTTGCACCCAAAATTGGCGATTAGCAATCATTAAAGCGAGGGGCATCAGCGACAGCCAGACCTATACTGGACTGAATTGATATATTATTCCAATTACAATTGGTACTATTCTACATACTCTACCAATTTTCCAGCGATTTTCAACCTCCTAGGTTTCCCATGTGCCTTCTCAGCTCTCAGTATAGCTGCATACTCAGCTTCTCACATGTTTGGTACTTTGCTTCACAAAGTGTGCCAGCTTGTACAGCGCCCTATGACGACACACATAACTTCGCCAAGTATAGAAGATAACATTTTCAATCTTCCTTCACAACAATACGTCAACAAGTGTCACCAACCAAGAGATTGCCAATTATTTGACAAATTCTCTTTTCCTCCAGCACATAATCCGCCATATCGACGCCTCCCAGTCCGAGGCAAGAAAGTGAGCCTATTTCTTGGTCTCATTATTCTATTGTGGATTGCAATGCAATCCCCCTTCCAACATCGTATCAGCGACGAAATTGAAATCACATTTGAACCGATTTCCATGGCTCCAACTATCATTGATACCGCGGAGGAGAATAGTCCACCGGACTTCTCCCCGCCGCCTTTTAAGCCACCACCAGCGAGCAACCCTCAATCGGAGGAGTTACAAACTCTTAAACCACCGCCGGGCTTCCAATCGTCTTCCTCCTCTGAATTTGATTTCTCTGAGATGGCAGACTCAGTGGTTCATAATCCCAACGCTTCATCCGTCGATGACATGGCTGCTCAATCACCATCTCATACCGGGAACACCCAGCCTACGTCCAATGTGTCCACCGACCGCCCGGCTTCGAATCAAGCTCCATCTGCAGCTCCAGCAAGTGCTCATTCATTGGCCCCATCTATGCCACCTCCCAGCAACCAACCGACCGCTACTGCGCCATCTAATGATGTTTTATTGGAATTGTTGAATTCAGTTAAGAATCTATCAGGCACGATTCACGCTTTGTCTTCAAGAGTAGAATCGATTGAACAGAACCGAATCGAGCGCACTGACACGGATAAAACCGCGGTGGGAACACCGGCCAAAGCTCATCAAAATAATGTTACTTCTGCATCGAATACTGTCACCCCAGCCGGTGATTCGAAGAGCCCTCGATCAAGGATTGATTCAAATAAGGACAAGCCGTCGGAAGAAGTTACCACAGACACGGATATGACGTCTACTGATGGAATCAGTGACCTCTCCTCCGTCGGATCCAAGTCAAATAGGAAAGTGGATTCCCAAGGCTTTACTCTCGTCACAAGACCCACGACGAAGCCTAGTGCAGCACGAGCCCTCGCGTTCAATAAGGCTGCTCCTGCCATTAATGTTCCCAAGGATCAAGAGGCGCCTTTAGTTACTCCAGATCAACCAGCGGTGGTCATTGAATATTATACCACCAAAAAGATGCTTGGCACCAAACCATTCAAGGAGCTTGACATTAAAACTATGTTGGACATTATGTTCGCACAATTCTCCGTGCCGGCTACATGCTTCAAAGTCGTTAAGAAGGGCACCAAAGACCTATCTATGGCCAAGGGTGGACGCAAATATCAAGGGGTGGCGGCCATCTCACCACTCAACCTAGAAGTGTGGAATGGCGGTAAAGGACCCTATCCAGAAGCGGATATCGAATGCCTCACGATCCAAGTAGTGAAGTACATTAACAATCGGAGATCATATGTCGCCTTGGATGGGATGCCTCCCTCGGCAGCTGCAATCAGATTCAGTCTTCCAGCGGTCAATGTCTTTGACTATTCGCTGAGAATCCCTATTCCTTCTCTTCCACCAGAATATGTTCCGAAGGAGGACCCGTTGGCTCTTCGTCATGTCGTTCATCAGATCATTGTGGCTCTTCAGAAGAAAGCCCCCTCTTCAAGCAATCTCAAGTCCCTTACTACTCGCGTCAAATGCAGTAACAATGTTGGAGCCTTTCATTATGTACCGAAGTTCTCTGATGCCAAGGAAGACGAGATTATCACACTCTGTACGCCGAAAACTGACCAGGGCCAGGCTCTAGCAAACGAGATCCTTCACGCAGCTTGGGACAGCGAGAAAGGCGAGTTCATTGAGATTGAAATCGCTGGTGGACTGAAGATAGTAGCAGCTTGCTACCCACCAGATAAAAAGGACCGTGATTCCTTCCTTCGCGACTGCATTCAAAAGAATAAAGATGTCCGTGACCTTCGTTTGATCAAGACTGTTCCTTCGATCAACAATCGTTTTCTGCAACATGAATTTATCGCGAAAGCTATGGTGAAAGCAGACTCATGTTTAAGCGCCGCATTCCCTATCATGACCAAGGGCCGTCTTCAAATTGGTGTTCGTCTCATTTATTTTGATGAATCAGAAATTGATACAAGCAATGCCAAGGCAATCGAGGCGCGCATCATCCAACGAACCCCATCCTTAGCGGTAACTTCACCCTCCAAAGCCACACCATCCAGCTCTGCCTCATTGGAACCTGGTGGCACAGCCTCAAATGATAACTCCCATACAGTTACCTTTGCTTTGAGCGAGCGTAGGAAAATGTCCAAGAAACTCAAGTCATTGGATGTTGCCAAACCCGAAGAATCTTCGGGAAAGAAATATGGGATCCGATTGGGACCTGGGGGTCGTAGAACGGCAGATGTGTATGATACTTGGGAGGAGGTGGAAGCACTCATCACAGGTTGCCCATTTGCCAAACATATGAGTGGACAAGAGCACGAAGTCTTAGCATGGCTTCACGCCGTCTATGACCAAATCACTGACAGAGCTTCAATCAGGGACTTTCACATGACCATTCCTCTGACTGAGACCAGCCTCAATGCCCCGGTCACATTCGTCAATCGCACTAATCTGAAAGGGAAACCAAGCATCACATATAATGACTTCGATGATGAAGAGATGAAGAGATCTAGAGAAACCTACACACCGGGACACAAGAATTATAAACATCCTTGGCAACGCCGTGATGCGATTGATGCAGCGTCGAAGAAGCGGTTCACTGATCAAGCTTCCCAAGCAGACAATGAGTCTGATGACGACGAGTCAAAAGAGTCTCGGTTCTCTGAGGTCTTGCTGGACAACACTACCACATTGGGCACTGAGAACGGCCCTTCCACTCCCTCCACACCAAATAAACGGAAGATGAGTTCCCCGTCCAAGAACCAATCAGTGGAGAAACGCCACCTTTTTGGCAGTGAAGTGGAGACAGTCCAAATGGACCAATCCGAGGATGATATCTGGCAGTATCTCCAGAATGGCTGCTTTGCTGTCAAAGTGACGGTAGCATGCTATACTTCCACCACCGACTTGAACACTTTCCTCGGCAGCACGGGATTTCAAATGACTTCGGTTCTCCACACTTCGACCATCCTTGACACAAGCAGATTGAGCTTGGGCGATGATAAGGAACTGGTTTTGTGTATGGAAAGCAACGATGCAGCTACTTCAGCTTGGGCGGTCCTTTCGGACCAACTTCTCTTTGGCGTCAACTTAGACCCAGGCCTTCTGGTCACTGAAGAAATGCAACAATTGAGGTTCATCAAAGACACTCACCTGGCGGCAATGTCCACTCAACTTCTTGCAGTGTGCAAGGAACGTTGCCCAGTCCACAAGCGTGGAGATTTGCTTGAACTCATTTCGAGTTCCAATGATGCCAACAAGGTATCGAATTCTTTCTTCGACTGGTTCACTAGCGGCACGGCCTTCTTGCTGAACCATTAAATCAATTCTATTGTCCTTTTAAAGGATGCCGGGAACACCATCAGTGCAAGAAAGCATCGGGTCTAGGGGACAAGACTACTCTGCGTTTGCACTTGACAGATTGCCACAAAAAAGAACTGGGGAATTTGGCACAACCTTTGCTGGATGAGTTGGGCTTATTTGTTTGCAGAGAATGTGAAAGCGAAATTTATTGTAACCAAAAGGATTTAGACCGACATGTCAAATCTAAACACTTAGAACAACGTTTTAAAACTAATGTGGATATTGCTACGGAATTTCTATTCCCCGACACCGCAGACGATAGCAATAATCATTGGAGAGAGGGATTAACTTGGCTACATACCAATTATAAAGTTGCTCCACCTACTTTTCGACAGTCCATTCGATCTTCACTTCAGTTTCGTCTCAAGGATAAAGTGACACAGGCATTTGAAGATATTCTTGCAGCAACAGTTGAAGCAGCAAAGCAACCTCCTGACGATACTTACAAGAGGGATTCCGATTATGACCCAAAAGCATTTTGGCTCCTTTCCATTTTATTTGAGCAATGGGTTCTGGCGCCAAAAACATCTACGGAGGAGGAAGAAACTTTGACCCAATGTATTTACCGCAGGATCAGATGGCTTCGCAGCGGAAGACTGAAGGATTTGCATGAGGAATCCTTGAAAGTAGTCAGCAAGACACCATCAGAGTTAGTTAAGACTCGAGACCCTGGTGACATCATAGAACGAGCAGCCCAGGATGCTGCGAACAACGATAACCTCCACTCAGCCAATGCCAGGCTTACTAAGAATGAGCCCATTGCTACACCAAATGAGGAAACAGTGGAATCATTGCAACCGAAATTCCCAAAGGTCAAATATGTGTCAGCACGAAGAAGTAAGCGCATTCGGAAACAATCCGCTGGGAAAGGCATTATCTTCAGCCCCCAAGATATGGTTAAGTTTCTCCTTCATTTGGGTCGCGGGAAAGCTGGGGGCCTCCAAGCTGATTCTATGGATCTCTTTATTGATTTGGCCATTAAGTGCAAAAGCTCCAACAATAAGAAGAAGCGACTACCCAAGACTGCTTCGATTTTGGCCAAATTCTTCAGTCTCGTTGCCAATGCAGACCTTCCAGAGGAAATCCAGGAAATCTTCCGCACCACGTACCTAGTGGCTTTAATAAAAGATCCGCATGACCTCACTAACCTTCGGCCTCTCGGAATTCCATCTGCTATCCGTCGCATCACTGCGAATGCAATCGCTTCCCAATATAAGGCTATTTTCGCTGATTTCCTTCTCCCTTTTAACTTCGCCGTTGGAGTACCAGGTGGCATTGATTTTGTGATCACCACACTTCGCCTAGGAGTTGAGAAATTCATAACCAAACGGGAAAATGCAGGACTTTTGCCTACTCGCGCCTTGGTGTCCTTGGACATCAAGAATATGTTTAACGCAATCTCAAGACATCGACTCCAAGAAATCATCCAAGATGAATTCCCTTTTCTAGTCCCATTTGTCGACAGCCTTTATGGGAAACCAGGGAAAACATGCATTAAATTAGTCGATGGCACATGGAAAGACATTCTCGTTGAAGAAGGTTTCTCACAAGGTTGTCCGCTTTCACCGATTTTGTCGGCTATTGAACTTGTGGTTGTCCTTCGGCACTTGCAAAAATTACTCGACTCCAGAGCAGCAGATAGGAAACGACGTGGCATTCTCAGTGACGATAATCAAGGCGGAATCACTATTACTTTTTCGTACCTCGATGACACAAATTTTCTGGTACCAGTTCAAGATGTCGAATTCCTTTTAGATGAATTTAAACGCCTTGGAGTTCCACTAGGAGCAGAAATGAACACATCCAAAACACGAATTATGACAGCTACTAGTGGCAATAGTGTCCTTTCTCGGTGGCGTGACCTGGATTCCTCAGTGGCAGACTCGCTGGAACGGGCAATCGCCAAGTACTCCAATACCATTGATGATAATAACATTCCACAGCCTGTAGAGGTTACAGATGGCCTCCGGGTACTCGGAGTTCCGCTGGGCTCGGACACATTTTGTGCATCATTTCATGCTAAACAATTTGGAAAGGCCCAATCTGATGCTATTAAAATTGTCAGTGGTTTAAAAGACAAACAAACAATGTTCAAACTCTTCAAGAACTGCACATTGCAAAAAATGACGCACCTCTTCAGCTCAGAAGTCGTCACAACGGATTTTGACTCCCTCCCAGATGATTGGGACAGGTGGAACGGTTCTCTCTGCGACAAATTTGATGACCTCACTAATGACTTTTTAGCCACCATTTTGGGCACACGTCGCCTCCCATCTTACGCACTTCAGATAGCACGAGTTAGTATCACGAATGGAGGCTTGGGCCTCCAACACCCTAGCGCGGCAGCAATACCATCCTTCATGTTTTCAACGAGAAGGGCCTTGCAGTATGCAACATCTGGGATCTTCCTTAAACCGAACTCTTTTAAGCCAACTTTGCTTCCTCGATCAGTCACATCCCTCTACTCAGACTGGGATACAACATCAGATGCTAAAACATTCGCAATCTTTCGGAAATACGTCACTCCAATTGCATCATTGTGCAAACAGAAAAAAGATGATGACTATGTCCAATCTTTCATCTCTTCCCAATCTGTTGCCTGCGCCAAAGACATTCTTACCCGAACTAGTAGCAATAACCTCATCGCGGAGCTGTACGAATCAGCACCTGACCATGTTGTCTTTGCTCTGCCTAGTATCCTTCAATCACATACTTCGATGGCTCTTTGTTCTATGAGCCGTATTAACCCTCTTCATCGACTCTCCAATTATGTCTTCTCCATGGCTACCAAACGAAAACTCCGCCTACCACTTTGGCCATTTCGTTCGGCGCGGCAATGTGGTTGCTCCAAAGTGTTTGACAATGACGGCGATCATTGCTTTGCTTGCCCACTTGTGAGCAAAATCCCCACTCACAATGGCTACTTAAAGGGTTATCTCAAGGTTTTCAAACGCATCATGCGCACCTGTTGTTTCACCAGCTCAGACGACGGCGTATTCAAAGAAGCACGGAACATCATCACTCGATTGCCTAACCTACGACCATTTGATTGGGGTATCATGGTCGACCATCTAGCACAAGCGTCTCTTCCCCATCCCACTCCATTGACAATCTTAGGATTTGATTTGACTTGCATTTCTGCATCTCCTCCTCCCGTCACCAAGAAGGCTGCTCCATTAGAGAACACTAACTTGCGTCTTCAACGTGCCGAGAGGAAGAAATTCTGCCGAAAAGGTCTGTCAAACAAATCCAAGAAAATCACATTGAGTGGGGATCAAATAATAGGCGACATCTTGGACAACAATAATGCTCTAATGCCTATACCTATCGACCCGTGGGGACACTGGGGACCTCTCTTCGAGGGTTTCATCTTAGATACAGTTCAACCTCCCCCTATTAAGTATGCATCGTCTCGACCACGAGCAGAGGAGGCATATTATTTGGCTCGATCTCATACCTTCCCGAAAGGCGTTCTCAACTCGGCTAACAAAATCTGGTCTCAATCTGATGGAGATGCTTGGTATGGGAATTCATGGATGGACTCCGATCCCAAGACTTGGGCTCTGCAGCAGTTAGGATTGTATATTACATTGGCACAAGTCAGCCACATCCAAAGAGCAGAGCAACACGCAACCACCAAGCCAGTTCCGACATCTTCCAATAATCGTATGTCTGCATTCCCTATTCTAGAAGAAGATGCCCAGTCTCTGGGTTTCTCCGAATCCTCTACCACGTCACCAGCCAGTCACGACTTAGATGATTTCGATCTTCTTTCTTGTTCCTCCGTGGATTCACTTTCCACTGATGACTCCTTTTGCATGGACGATTCTTTCTTTCACACCACATCCCACTCCCGTTCCCTCACGTCTGTCACTACCCACCACCTTTCTTCTCCTCCTTCCCTTCTTGCTGATAATAATGATTGTTCTTATTTACATGTAAGCAATGCTTGTACGCAATCTCACAATAGATAGATTGCGAATAAACTAG
>JALLOT010001837.1:0-14014 GCA_036939595.1 Thalassiosira livingstoniorum | reverse complement strand
AAATTCACGAAAATAATGAGTGATGTACATAAAACTCCCCGAAATGCGCTTAAAACCCGGATGCGCATAAAAGGCACAAAATAGGGTAGCAATGTTAAGCGAATATTTTTTTCGCTGAACAAATCATCGAAAGGTCTTACTTACGGTGGCGGTCTAATAGACATGGAATACGGTAGGTAAGCATGTCCCTACTATTCCTACAGTATGCACCAGTTTAATAAGTGATTTACATAAGCCTGAAGAGGCCCAAGGACATTTTTGAATTTTGAGGGAGCCAGACTCCATTTCCCTCTGGGATCTGGGCTGTGAGTTGACCCCTGCAGCTCAAAACCAGGCAAAACTCAAACGTCTTCCGTCCCACCACCACCACCATCTGCCACCAACCTTGACCATGATGACCAACACTTCCTGGCTAAGCAAATCAAGACTTCACTCTCACTGCGTAGCATCTATGTACTCTTGAAGCCATCACTTCCAAACTCCTCCTTACTTCTGCCTATCAATTAGCTCTCCTCTTCCTGTTGTTAGGCAATCTTTGGCCATCTTTGACACCGGCCAGCTGTCAAATTATCAATTTTTGATAATTTATTCCTCGTAAACAATGAAGAGCAGAATTTACTCTCCTTTAATAAACAACCCAGCGCCAGTGTCTTCAATCAATCATATCATTGCACCTCATCCAATGCAACCATCAGAGGCTATTCCTGGTTGAGTCAAATGATCTTTTCAAAAGACTATGAACATTGGATGACGTCACTGTACTTTATTTGGAATTTGTGGTCTGTTTTGTGAGTTCTTGTAGAAAGTAAAGGCTCAGTCAATTGATAATCACCATCTGGTTTACGTGACAATTCTGAATCTTCACATTTTAGTATGATCACACTGCTGAACTGATTGAGGACAAAAAACTTACAATATTTTGACTATACAATTTCAAGCATCACCAGAGCTATCATCAGAGCAAGCATTGAATTTTCAATGAAATGTCACAACATACTTTCAATCTTCCCGATGAACTACAAAAAATAGGTTGATGGGGTGGGATTTACATTTGGCTTTTAGTACTGCAGTGAATGTCATAAAATCTGGGCCCATTGGTAAGAAAACACTTTTTCCTTTGTGTCACTGTCATGACTCATTAAATTTTGTTTTTGGTTTGTTGCTGAACACTAAGGTGGGTATGGACTGGATGCTGGAGCTGGAGATGCATGAAGAGTTAAGGGCCTTTCAATGTAAAGTTTCTAAATTTATTATCATGAATTTGTTTCTGTGTCTTTGGTCCAACAAAATGCCACTAACCACGGTCTAGATATTTTACTGTTTGTTACATTGTAGTTGTATTTGTAAGCAAATGACATACTAAATATAAACTTTTGAGCTAAATTCCTACTTCTGTATTGTCTTAAAAACCAAAATAAATAATTTAAAACTGAATTCCCAAACAGAAAAAAGTGAGATGTATCTGTCATTCAAGAGCCTCCTCCTACTGCTTCTTTGTAAGCAAATTGGTTCTGCTTGTTTTATTGTGTGGAACAAAATTTTATACTATGGAAATTTGTTATTTTTGTGAAGCTAGATCCATAATATATTGAGTAAAAAATAAGCTCTACTCCTGGCAAATCAAATATTTTAAGGCATTCACATGTTTCAAACATAAAGGCTTTGTTGTTTGTTGTGTTTTCACTGGCAAATGATGGTATGTACTCTGAAGATTGGAAGCTCGGGGTAGATAAAGCATTTTGATCACAGTTGGCACAGTGCAACAAAAAGAAATATCTTCAGAGAAGGTAGAATAGGCTGGAGCCAATGTCATAATTTGACCACAATATTAAGGGGTACAAAGGGGCTACCAGCAAAAGATTGGAAAAAGCAACATCAACACAACAAGATCAAAAAACACTACAGTTACTTGCAATGCAAGAATGCATTGCTTTCTCACAAATAAAACAAATATTGCAAGTGGAAATGAAATTCAATTATACAAAATCCACTAACACAGCAAAAAAACACCCCCAGCACAACCAGATCCTTCACCCACTCAAATGTTACAACAAGCCATGAACAATGCTCATCCTATATAATTTACCCTCTCAAGCATCATATGCATCACACACATTAAGCCATACTGACACTGCAGAAATCACAAGCACCAAAAGCACCAAAAGCACCAACAACATCACATAATACCACCAAAGGAATTATATACGATAACAATGGAATTTATTTACAAGGAGGTCACAATGGCTATTGGGATGAGTTTATTGCTTTCCTTGATTCTAATCATTCTAATCACAATAGGGAATATCAAAAAAATGTTATCATTGGAGTAAGAAGTGTTGTATGGAAACCGATGCATCAAAGGGAATGCTGTGGAATCCGGCCTGCAACAAACTTTTGTGAGTAAATTGTTTAAGAGTCAACAAATTGATAAGATAGGTGATTTCAACATCATCTATTGTGAGGCTATGGCAATGGCTATTGTAATGGCTATTGTAATGGCTATTGTAATGGCTATTGTAATGGCTTTGTAATGGCTATTACAAAGTCTATTGTGATGGCTATTGCAACATCTATTGCAATGTTTTTGCGGCTTGCTGGTAGCTTGGTGCTCAATGCCACTGTTGAAATTGAGAATTAATAGTTGGTTTTTGTTGCAATGTGTCATTCTGAGTTGCATGTGTAGATGTAACAGGTCAGAGCCCAGAGTGTCCCTGGTAGGACTATCCAAATCTACTCCATCTACTCAAATGGCTTATGTAATTTGCTTAAAATTGATCCTTCCTCCCAGTCATGAACAAAGGTCACAAACAAAAATTCTAATCCTGCTAGGGATTATCTGCCCTAAAGAATGGTCAAGAGTGTTACTACTGTAAAAAAGGCATCAAAATTTCTGGGTTCAGGTTCAGACCTTGGTGGAAACGTAACTATACGTAGACCTGGTACAATTAGGTTACCATACCACTTCATGGACCTCCTAACAAAAATGCCAGTAAAAGCAATTTGCTAAAAATCTCTCATTTTCTAATATTTTGGCAATTAAAAATTGTATGACACGTCCATGAACTTGTTAGTTTGCAATAAGTAATGAGAGAATTTTCATGGAACGGAATATTTTTCACTAGATGTTGCTAGTTCTTTTAATAAATGTACATAAATCCTGTTGCATAAGTAACAACCCACTTCTTCCTGCAGAATTGTTGTTACTGCCACATTAAGTACTAATTCTAAATATGTAGGTTATCTTCCTGTTGATTCAGGTTGATTCTGAGAGGTCCCCTGAAAAAGCCTTGGACAAAAAATGGTTTGAGCAAGTTGTAACTGTAAGAATACATCCAGCAGCAGTGTCAATGTAGAATGGTGTAGAATATACCAGACTTTCTCACTGATGTCATACTATGTTTTATTGGTAAAATAACTACTTAGCCAAATTTTTCAGATGTTTTTCTCCCAATTATCTACCATAATAGTGCTATCTAGTGAATGGCAACAATATCATTAGTGGTGTGAGATGCTCTGGATGCAACTCCACTTAAACTCATCTGTAAACACATACCTTTCATAAAGAAAGCAGATTACACAAGTAGGAAAGAGGGTTTCTACAAAGACTAAATTCTACATGTTGTAGATTTCTTATGTGATGTTTTGTATGTAAATGAATGTATCCCTAATGATTTTCTACCTAAGTACCCTACTAGGATTTTTCATCAAAACATATTGGGACATTAGAATTTTGATGGGATATAGTCTGTCCTTTGTTCTAAGATGCAATTTATTACGTACTTGTCAAAATGAGGCAAGTTGTACCTGACAAGGGCTTTCATTGTGAAATGTATACCAGTGCCTATTTCTACACAAAAATCTGTTGATAACATACAGCTTCCTGCTTAGCATTATTTTATGTTGTGAATCATTTTTTTCTGATCACAGCTATTTTCTTCAAACCTAGATACCCAAGTCTACACCTACTACACAAATTTAGATCTAAATGCCTTCATTTTTGTACATTTGGGTATCTACACAAAAACAAGATAAAATGTAGATAAGTCAATCTGCATTTTATCTTGTTGCAGCCATGCCACCATTGTCTCTCAGTCCCCCTGCAAGATTGCACAGCCCCATAATCCAAACCACCACCCCCATCCAAGCCACCATACAATCCCATTGCTGTCATCACCAGTGCTGATTGCCATTGTCAGCCTTCTAGTCACAGTACTGATTGCCATTGCCAATTGCCAGTGCCATATTGCTTACAATCTAAACTATCATCCCTCCATCCAATCAACTACCCAATCCCTTTGCACCATCATCACCAATACCAATCTGATCTCCATTGCTCATCCCAATCTTACAGTCCTGCATTGTCTCCATCACCTTATTATGATTGCCTTTGACCCCTAGCATCTACTCCAACATTATTATCCCATGCCATAGTATTGCCATTTCCAAATTATCCCCAACCATCCATTGATCCATTTCCATTGTCATTTCACCAGCCATTGTTGCCATACCCAGGGAACTCCAGTTGTTATGAATTTCCTTTGCTAATGATTTTCATTGTCTCATTGTCATCTCATCACAGGCACCATCTTGTACCTGAATATTGCCCCTTCTCTCCCAGCAACATTGTCACCATAATCTCCACTTATCACCATTGGCTCCATTTTCACTCTCAGCTCACAACATCCCTTCTACATTCTACCTTAACACTCTCCCCCACAATTTCTATTAAACATGCCCCCCCCCACACACAATTCTCATTTTTACCACTGTCTTCACCATATCACTTGCATTACTTCCATTATGCCATTACCTCTTTGACAGAGAGAATTTCCCATTTGATATTCACCACCCTGTACCACCACATTGTCCCATCAATTGATCTAGTCTTTACTGTACTTGCTTCACAACTAATCATTGTCCTTTCCCATTCCATTTAAGCAAAAATATTAGTAAAAACATTGAATATCATGGTATTACTTACAGAATAATCAGGGTTTTATTTCTCCAAAATATAGATCTCAAACAGATCTCATCAACAAATATGTTAGGAAATACAAACTACTTCCATAATTTGTTTGCCTTGATGATTCCTGTATAAAACTATCTAGTACTAAGGACCGCACAGGAGCTTAGAACAAGTATAGATCTCAATTAGCACTAGAATTGCATGTATTTTGAATTGGAAATGGTTTCCTGTAGATTTTGTTTGCCTCAAAAATGAATTTCTTTGTAACTTTCTATTATATTCTATGTACAATGCTTCTGGCTCTATTATTTTCTCAAGTCTACTGATATACTTTTTTCTACCATAATGAAAGGTGAATAAGACACAGTCAATGTCCTTTACCAAATGATTGCAAAATAATTAAGTGTCTTACTCACCGTTCAAATCTAGCATTTTTTGTGCTTAGCAATTTTACACAATCATTTTTGCTGAAAAACAACTGAAAATAATATTAAAGTGTCTTAATCACCATTGTAACCAAGTCACCGTTCACTACAGTAGTGATTTTTCTTAATACTGAACAACATTATTTCTTTAGAGATCTATGCATTTTTCTTATAAATTCTTCGTGTATCTTTTGTACCATATTTTAGTTGTTTTCTATGCCTCTCAGATGGGAAATAGAGACATATAGCATTTAATAAAACCTGATTTGCACTAGATATCTCAATTCTACAGGTCATGCTTGTGTCAGTAATGCTTGTCAAACAACCTGGAAAGTTTGCAGTGCCTAGATAAACAATGATTAAGATTCATACAGTCTTGGGAATCTAAATAGTTTTATGCTGATAGTCAGAGTTTTTATTAGTTGTATTATTATTTCTGTAAACAACATTAATGTATAGGATTCAAATTGTATAGGTGTTTGTGTTGTAATGGATGCTGTAGAAAATAATAAAAACAAAATCTTCAATATGAGGAGTTGTTAATAAACACACTGTTTCAATACCAAAATATGGCATTCATATTTTTGAATTGGGATCTGATGATCCCCCCTCAAGTTATTATGCTCCACATAGTTGAACAAATTAAATATTTCTAGACTTACTGATGTTGTGTCACTACTTTCTCCCTTTCCTATTGTCAATGTACATGTACTACAGTTTTGTAGCATTGTTAAGGCTTCAATTTTAGTTTCAACCTCCCCCATTGCTTAACAATAATAAGGACTTATCCTTTTTGGAAATGTTAGAAGCTTTTTTCCTACATTGACTTCCCCACCTACACAAAAATTTCAATAACAGGTACCAATGAGCACCAATGATAGGCCATCCCCATCTTTGGCTGAATAATTGATAATATTGACATCTGCCAATGTCAGCAATTAAGGTATTTTGATGAATGTAATAACGCCCCCCAAATATTGTGTCAGCAGATAACACTAATGTGGGATGTCAATGGGTTGTTTGGAATTATTATGGTGCCAATGTTGGGAGCACCATGAGCCATGGTTATTGTTTCAGTAAGCAAAGTATGTAAAAATTTTGGAAGTAAAAATAAAATCTATATCCTAAAATCTATAATAATGCCAAAGTTGTTATCTACATTATATATTTCCCTGTGCTTACCTGTTAATTTTTACTATTTAGTTTCAAGGTGTTAAGACTGAGACATAGGTACTAATAGTGTAAGTTACTGGTGTTCATCTTGGATAGTACTTCTTTCTACGACATGTATGGCTACTAAAAATGTAGATTTGAACATCTACGTAAAAAGAGAATGAAAAATGTGTAAAAATGCAGATTAAATAATCTCCATTAGAAAATCAAAACTAAAAAAATAAATTACAGTAAAAAAGCTTCTTTATAAGTTTGGAGGTGGGTTTATTGATCATTGGTTCATAGTCAGATAATCTGACCTCACAAACTGCAACCCCATTGGAAACCCCATATACAAAATACATTTTACAGTAATATTTTTCACTACTTTCAATTGTATGAACTATTTTGCGTAGTTTAGACAATATACATATTTGTAGATACTCTAATCTACACACTGCACTCTTTTTTCAAATGTCTCATCATTGGCAGTATTTCTAATTAGTTATAGGTAATAGGTAATCTACTGTTCACAGGATAGATTATGTGTGGATTGTTCACTACTACTACACAGTTTTTGTTTTGTGTAGTTTGCATAATCTACAAATTTGTAGACAATAGAATCTACAATCTACCCAGAGTGTACTGGTGGAGCACCCAGTATGTAGATGATGGATTCTACAAATTTGTAGATTATGTAATCTACATGGTGTGTTGCTTTGTTTGTGTAGAATAATATAATCAACAAAGAAAAATCACTGTACAGACAACACAATCTACAACATTTGTAGATCATGTGATCTAGAAAGGAATATTTTACTCATTTTGTGTAGATTATCCAAAACAACTCATGTTAAGTAGGTACCATGTAAAAACAACATTTTACAAATTTCTAGAATAGGCAATCTACACAGCACCATGGATTTGTGCAAATACTACTGTACCATGCCTATTTACCCCCCCAAAATGAGACTGCCAGAATTGGCCTCCTATTATTTCAATGTCCTTCAAAATTAGGCCAGCTAACTGTAATCCAATGCCAATGGCATGGATGAAAGGGAGAAGCTCATATCAACTCTCTAGTACCAGATCTTACAACATTCATCATTGCTATCCATTGTTTTAAGTGACAACAAACCAGGGTAAGATGTCATTGGTGAAACTCAGCCTAAAAGTACCTTTGTTGTTGAAATTTTCAAAACAGAATCAGAACAGCCCAATTTTTGGGTGGCAGTAGGAAAATGGGGACATGTTAATTACTAAAAAAACACTAATGGGGGTGATTTTAAACACAAAAATTCATCCAAGAAGCAACTACTGCATATTTCTTTATTGCTTGTTTCATGTGAAAACTGGAAAAATTAGTGATGAATCAGTCAAAGAGACAGTTACAAAGATGATTGATTATAGCCTCACAAATACAATTGATATTCTTAGCTTTATTGTTTTCATCATTTCCAGTATTAACAATCAACATGATTTTAAAATTTATGCCATAAAATGAAGGTGTTTTCTAAGTACTAGTGTCAATGCGTACAAAAATTTCCCCTTGAGAGTGGTGATAATGATCCCCTTCCTCCCTTTTTCCTTATTGACCCCAAATCCCTTATGTATCATGGTGGTGGTGATATTGCCCCCTCTTGCATAAATCATGCCCCTTGATCTCAATGGTTCAGTGATACTGCAATGGTGGTGTCCCTCAATGATATTCTCCCTCTGCTTCTCCTTCTTGAATTCAAATGTTGGTGGTGATGTGTTGATGATACCCCCTCATCAATGTTGTGATGGTGATGATGATACCCTTTAGATTGAGGGTTTTGTGGTGATGATGACCTCTCATCAAAGTGGTTATGATACTCCCGAGCGAGTGCAGAATTGGAAAGGTGTGACTGAAAAATTGATGCTGAGTCAACAGTGCGTTTATTTATAGTACCTCTAATGTACATATTATGTAGTACAATACCATACTCTATTGTACCTACTAAACTGCATGACAATTTTTCTCTCTCTGTATTATGAAAATAGTAATTTTATTCTGACCCATAAAAATTGTCTATTTTTTGCAGATTTTTTCAGGATTTTTTGTACAAAATCACCACAGCACTGGTCAACAGACCTCTCAACCATGGCAGAAGCCATGGAAGACTCCATGGTGTTTATGGACATCATAATTTTAGAAATAATAAATAGGCATAAATAGTGTTGACATAGATTATGGTAGTCTCTAAGGTGCATGTGCCTTGAATGACAACAAATGATCAAGGATAGAAAGAGTAATGGTCGTATAGAAAACACCTTTCATCGATGCCTTCTTGTGACCATGATGTCTGAAAGAACAATATCTCAGCCTTTTCTGATCCAAAAAGTGCACCATTTTTTATCATGATCAATAATAAATTTCTCATGTTGTATTGGTCATGGTAATGGAAGCTTCTATATGACAGTCTGAAACAACTGCCATAATTTTGATTGCTATTTGGGTGATGAATACTTGGTGATGGACACATGGTGTGATCCATGGTATCATAAATTATTTGAAAGATAATACAAGACTAATTCAATTTTGATATTGAGAATTCTGCAGGACAAAAAAAACAACCCTTAATCCCACAATTTGATTCAAAAAGAGAGTATATTCATGTAGAATGAAGGGATCAGAAATAATACCTTTATATAGGTCCAACCATTATTAATAGTACTACTGAATCTCTATGTAACACCTACTTAATCACTACTTTGCTGTAGTGATAACTCCTATCTCATCATCAGATGGATTTGTTTTGCACAAGGGAAATAGTAAAAAATGTACATACATGAGAAACATATTATTATGAACATAAGTACAATAAGGTTCCTAGTATGCACAAGAAAATAGTGTCACAATAACAATATTATGAGACATGATACCACCAAATGAGGCCAGTCTCAAGTCTGAGAATGGAAAAATCCTTTGGTGGTAGAGTAGGGGGAATTTCAAGAGAATATAATTGTGAGTTGAAAGATCTGGGGGGTCCCGACATAAATTTTGAGCTCATATGGGTGTATATTGGCCCTTTTGAACTCAAAATTTGCTATTTATTGGCTTATTTCTGGTATTTTCCATTATACATTGGCCACATTTCAAGACCAAATCCACCAATATGATCCAGATCAAACATATTTTTTTGGAGATAGCTCAAAAAATAATTGGCAATTTTAGATTTTGAAAAAATCTCTATGTAAATCTAATCAACTAGATCTAAAATTTACTCTAACCTGCTCTACACACTCTTTGCATTTGTCAAACAATACTGGACTTTAATTTAGATACAAACTACCCAGATCTCAAAACTGCCCTACTTTACTGAGACATGATTTTTTTACCATCCACCCTGCCAATTTATTTTGGCTAGTATGTCTTTTTACTTATGAATACTTGTGAGGATCACATACCATGCAACATTTTTGACCAAGAAAGTACAAATTCCTTCATTGAATTTGAAGTTGTCAGAATAGCAAAAGGACAGTAGGGCTTTAAGATTTACTGGTATCTAATGCTGAATCCTCCATTTAATAATATGTTAGGATGAAAAAAGGATAGTAGGACACGCTGTGGCTTTGTTGCACAGAATTATACTGCAAAGACAGATGAAAACTCAAATAATGCCTTTACTACAGTTTTGGATAATAGAAACTTTTTTTGATCTGTGTGACTCTATCTTCAAAAAAGAGGCCTTTTCATTTCCTAAACCATCAAAGTGCAACGGATATCAAACTGTAAACAATATTTTTTATGGTTTAGACATTTTTGCATTAGAGATATTAAATGTATTTTTTACATAAGACCTTGAATTTAGTATCTTATGATTGGGACATGTTATGAGGGAAAACAGTACTAGTACTATCTGAGCATGGTATGCTCTCACTCAAGAGGTGATGTATAGCTTTCCATCCTATGAGGTATATCTTTTTCAACATTATCAAAAAAATCTTCTAACTAGCAAGTCATGGTGGATGTACTAATTAATTTGGATTTTTAATACCCACACCATCTGTCTATGCAGTAAAATGTCATTTATGCTATTCAAGGTACTGACATTGACAGTAAGATCTTACTGATCATAATATAAAATCCTTTATGAAATTGGATATCAAGATGACAAAAAGACACCAAGAAGATAAGATCTTAATTTCCTTCATAGAATTTGGCTCATTCTCCTTAGTCTGTTACTTAGATCCACTGACTCCAAGGCTAAAATATCAATTGTTACTCTTGGTGGTGACAGGGAATTGGTTGAACATCCAACGCAAACAAATAATTCACACATGAACGTTCATTTCAGCAAGCAGGTCATCTCTTTATTAAGTGGTTGTCTGTGATAGTATATTTAAATTTACTACTAAAAAATTTGCAGCCACTGTCTTTTATTGCACCACCAAAAAGGCAAAAGATTACAAATTTTTATACCAAATACCCCATAATTTGTCAAAATGATTCAAACCATCACTATTGACCACATTTGGTGATAGCTTGTATCACACTAAAATGTTGTGATTTACTACTTGTTGTCTCTACCTTAGATCATGTGAGTACTCACACTTTGATTTTTAATGTGCTCAAACTTTCACTTTCAAGGCTATGATGAAATTGTGATCATTTTACTGACATTGGTGCAAAGTTCCCATATAAACATATAATCAAGTGAGTTTTCACATCAAATTAAAAATTGTAATTGTAGTAGGTACTCACACTAATAGGGAGAAATCTGAGAAAAGCCCTTACATTACAGTAGTAAAAAGTGAAAATTGCATTAACAAAACTAAAAAAGTTGATCACATGATTCAAGGTAGATACAGTTCTATCTTACAATTCACAAAGTACATATAATTATGGTATTAAACAAGTCAGCAGGTGTTGGTAACCAAAGGATCGATTTTCAGTTTCCAGTCAATTCCACATAAGTACTATGTTCCACTTTCCACTATTATCAATGGATCACTTAAATAGAATTACCAAATTGTTGGATGAAAGTTTGGATAGTCACTAAAAAATAATAGTTCTACCATTTAAGTATAGTTCTGGCCAATAAAGGTGGTGTATATTTTTATAATTTGTTTCCTATGAAACTTATGAAGTCAATTCCAATTCCATAAAAGCTACTACTCTCAAGAACTCAAGTATTGAATGGGTGAGACTTTTTATTGAGAGAAGGAGAAAAATATGAAAAACTTAGATATCTGCTATTAATTTCCTAAGTTGTTCTTGATAAAGCAATCTCCTTGTCAAAGACTCACACTTACTAAATTTCAGTTTGGTAGCTATCTAAATCATTTCTATTTGATAGAGAAGACAAAATAACAGCTATTGAGGTAGTACAATTACAAAAGTATCTTCTTACTTTTTAATATTATCATATAATTTAGAGTTAAGCTATTTGTATCCACAGGAAAGAGATGTTATAAATATTGATATGGTTGTTGAGAACAGAAAGAAAGAAAGAAATATAAAAAATCAAAAAGAATTGTGACTGATGTAGTGTAGATTACCAGCTACATGGCCTAGACTGGAATTTTTGTACATAAGTGTAAGAGTCCATATCAATGTAAAAACATTGCTGTCATGCTGAGAAGGAAATTTCACCAAAATATTTTATGAGTTTTGATATTCGTCCTCTCCACCCAGGAGGAATGCAAGGGCTACCAGGCATCCATCACAGCCCCATCAAGGCTATATGGGGCATTTTATTCTCTCTTCTCATAGGTACTCTTCAAGAGATAGGTGTTTATTCAAAAAATTACACATTCCATCTATATTTGCCCAAAAAAATAAGGTAATATTGCAATCTTGTTCATCTCTTTTCCTCATCAGAAAAATATCTTTTGAAAATTGACTTTAGATTGGTGTGAACCCTGGCAAAAATATGTAGAACTTTCAATCCAGATGTAGAGGCTATATTTCAATAGAGGTACAGAAAAACTTTTTGAGTTTAATGAACCCTTAGGACTGATTTTCACCATTGTGTTAATGTAAACTTGAGCTCAAGCAAGTTGGTCTCCAAAAAATAACCTTAGCAAAAAATATACTTTTGAAAAATTTGCTTTCCAGATTCAACACTGTTGAGGCAGTAGAGAGCTCCATGCTGGGTGGATGCTGTTCAAATCATAACTGTGCATTCACCAACTTTGGCTGAGTGATAGCTATTTTAACATACAGAAATGGCCCTTTGGATGAACAATTCCTGAAAAGTATGTCATTTTTTGGTGTAGATTCACAACCACACATAAGTGACATTCAATTACAGCAAAAACCTGACCAAACTAGTATCAAACACAAGCACTAAACTTCCAATGAAACCATTCCAAATGGTAAGGCTGATTGTAAAACAATTTTCTTGTGAAGTTTGTGCATCAAACCTTAACTCCTTCTCTTGCAACCTTAAAAACTGATGGTGCTATGAGGGTACAGCTCTGGGTACTGGTGCTGTGTCTGCTGTGATAAGTAGATAATTAGAGACCCCATTCCAGGCATTTCAGGTTAGTTCTGAGTGCATCTAATAACACCATTGTCAGGAATTATGATTGAAAGTAAGCTTCTATAATGAATCAGCTGCTCTGGAGTTATTGTTGCATTGAGGGAGATGCATATCAGGTTGAGATAGGTAAAACTCAACTGCCTTTTCTTCTTCAATTTCTTTATGTTCAACTATGCTGGATCCATTTGCTGTCTGTTCTGTATCAAATTGTATGTAAAGTGAATGACCTTGTTAATTTGTTTCTTCTTTAAACTGACATCACTGTCTCTATTCTAAGCTTTTACTTAGGCCATCTTTGAATCTAATGGTTAGGCCCAAGAAAATGGAGAGAGCTCATCTTAGGTGATTGAGCCACAGACAACACATCCTTAGATGACAGTGACAATGAACAAGAAGGGATCTAAGGAGTCTATTGGTGATGTCTGAAATAGACACAGGATAAACCTGCCATGTGAAAAAGGTAAGATTGAGTCCTTTGATCACAATCATGCCATGTTGATTATGTCTGAAGTCTTTCTAAATAATCTGTATTCATCATTAAGATCAAGGGACTGCTCATATTTAATCATTGACATGTGTTGAAAACAATTCAATTAAGGGGAGATGGATGGAAGCATGACTGCTATGGTTGAAGCAAAAAATTGGATTCTGTGGAGTTAAAAATTGACTTTTTGAAAATATATCATTGTTTCATCCAATAAACATAATCAACTCAGAAACCTTGCAATTCTTTCTTTTTTATTTTCCAAGATATGAATTGGACCTATGAATATGGGGGTTGCAGATATCATGAGTGTGTGTCCATAACAAGGGAAGAGGGTCAGAGCTCCTACAAAGAAGTCCCTTTTGTAAGTCTCCTATGGAATCTTTTATTTTTTCTTTTCTTTTCTTTTTCTCTCAATTTCTGCAGTCACTATATCTTGACCAATGGTTTTGAAGCACTTTGTGGTTGAGTAATT
>JALLOT010001836.1:0-14015 GCA_036939595.1 Thalassiosira livingstoniorum | reverse complement strand
TGATAAAGTTAAAGTAACTTTGAAAATGACAAACTTTGGCCAACTTTACCAAAGTTCAACTTTGCCAACTTTACTTTATTGAAACCCTGGGGCTATGTTCTCTCCTCCACCAAGTTTTTAATCTACTCTTAAAAGCATAAACATTGTCAACTAAGACATCAAGAAGATTTTGTTTTTGTTCTCTCCCATCAATGAGACTGTGTTCCATTGGAATACTCTTTTGCAAGTATCACATTTGCAGATGCTGAAACAGTGTTGTTGCACTTAATTGTTTCAGTTCCACATCCACTAAACTCTGATTTCTCATTTTGGCATTTGATTCGATCCTTTTCCAATCAATTGCTGTTCAGGGCCTTCAGATGTGATGGAGATAGGTTCTGAATTTTTGAGGCCATTAGATGTAACTCCTTCTTTATGTACAGTGACGGATCTTTCATGTCAGTGGTGGAAAAAATGTTTGCTTAGAAGTGTTTATTATGCTATTCTTCGAAACATGTGTGGCTGTCAATGGGTTTATAGTTGAAAAGTCTTCCTGTGCAGGGAATTATCTGTTGGGCTTGTAAATGCCTGCTCTGTTAGTGTATGCAGCAACAAGAGGCTCTCCTATCACAGATTCTTCAACAGTTAGCTTTGGATGTGAAAATGAGAAAGTAAACTCTCACAGGAACCAACTTCACAAATCTCTTCTTGTGAAGCAACCAAAAGCTAATATACTTTGTTCCTAAAAAAATGTTTGACTTATGAAAATTGGTCAGTCTTTGAATGTGTACGTTGCAAGTCACCAGGAGATGACGTTATTCCTTGGGGTCAATTTTCCTCCTCAATGAAACTCAATTGTCTGCGTGATTCAATGGAAAAGGATGCCATAGTCTCATCTATTTTTTCAATGATTTCATTACAATCTCATTTACCTTTTAGATAATAAGGATTAAGAACAAGAGAAGAAATACCATTTAAAATCCCAAAAGTCAAGGATAATATAATCTATGATTTTTGGGGTGCAAATGTTGCCTCTGTTGAGTTCTCCATGATAAAAAAATTGTATCAGAAACTTTTTGACATGGTTTGCTGGGAGGCCCTAAGTGAAACAACACAGTCTCTTGGTCCTGCGTTTAGTGCCTGGATTACCAAGCATACCATGCATTGGTGTGGTACCAATGGACACCTTTCTCATTTTGACTCTTTGATTAAAAATGTATGTCCAAGTTGTGGATTGCTTGATGAGTCTACCTCTCACAACCTGTGTTGTTGGGATACAATGTGAACTAAAATGATTCATACTTTGGTCAAGGAATTGGATCAATGGCTGGTATCTACTTGTATGCAATCTGTTCTCAGGGTTACCCTTGTTCAATACCTTAGGGCCCATGGTACTAAATCTATGCTTTCCTCTTGCCAGATTCCAGAATAAGTTAGGACGGAATTTGCTACTTTAAGGTAGGGTTTCATGTTTTTTTATCAAATAGATTGCTGGACATAGAATCACATCATCTCAAGGGAAGTGCTTGGAAATGGATCAACCAACTGGTCATTTGTCTCCTTTGTAACACACATGCACAATGATGCTTTAGAAACAGTTGATCCATCACAAAGTGGCAGGGCACAAAACAGAAAAGGAATTTGAACAGCTTGTCTGCCACACTAAAGAATTAGCTCTCACTGACCCAATGGATCTTCTAGAGGACCACCACAATCTGCTTAATTTCAACTTTGATAAATTGTTAGAAGGGTCAGTTACAGATCTTTATCATTGAGTGGCTGAGATGGAGATGGCCAAAGAAGTTGATGTACATACCAGTTGGCTTCTTTTGAAGGATTGGTGTTGTGTCACTAGATTGATGACAAGGCGTCTCCAGCAGGTTTCTACTTCTAATACAGGGGCAGTTTCCTTGCCCCCTGGATCTCAAAGGAGGTTTACAGGTTTTAAGACCTATGCCTGTCCTGCTAGTCCTGTGGGTGAATGCAGTCAATCTGTTGCTAATGAGAGGGGATTACCGTACAGGTGTAAGGTCAAATACAAATGACACGTTGACCTTGTACTGGTCAATTCCCTACACTAGTTGTAGAAGATCCTGCATATTCACGGCCATGTTTGCTGTTGCTGTGTGCCTTTTATATGCAAAAGAAAGACAAAAGAAGTTATGCTCTACCTAAATTTTCTAGAGTAATTTTCTAAATTGATATTTATATTGATATTATTCACTTTCTCCAAAGAAAAATCTCTAATCATTTATTTATGTTTCCTTTTTGGCACTTTTTTGTGCATGTACCAAAGCAATTCATCATTGAGTCCAGGCTTTAGATACCATTGAACCTTATTGCCCCTCTTTGGTTTGCTTTTTTCCTTTTGGTATGATAAAAGTTCTGATCAATGTGGTATGTCCTTCTTCAATTCTTTTTTGAAAAGTATGCACAGAAAATAATAATATATACTATTAGCCTAGATACAGTAAATACTGTATAGTATTATTATTTTCTGTATCTTAGCCTACCATGATATGTAGACTAGGATCTGGGATCCTAAGGTTATGACATCCAAAAAAATTTGCCTGTGGCATTAATTTGAACAACAGAGACAGCACCCCAGCTGGTGTTCTGCCACAGGTGATCTACTCTGCTGGTGCCCACCATTAGACAGGGCACCCTCATCCACTTCTTGCCACCACCAGACTTCCAGCTGCGTGACAACGTCATGACAACAGCATGCCACTGTTGATGTACAACCACCGCTACCCTCTACAAGAGCGCAACCCCAACATGAGCTATGGTCTGGGAAGGAATATGACAACACCAGGTTGGATTCCTCACTGTCAGGACCATAAACATCATCCTTTGAGATGCTCCGCACCCCAGAACCCACCAGGTTCTGGTGGCAGTGGTGGTGATGATGTAGATGACACCCTAGCTTGGGATCAACAGAGCCACAATGACCAAGCCCTGGTCAAACAACAGGACCATGAAGACCCAGCCCCAGTCAAACAACAGGGCACTGATGGTGTCACCCTGGTTGAACCCAACAAACAGGGCTTGCATGACATCTTGCAGCAGGAGACGGATGAACAATCCCCTTCCCTCCTCCATCAACTACTTTTTCTGCCGGCTGGTGATGGCCATGGGGCATTCCACCATGACTCATCAACCCCGATTGACCCACTCGCCCATCTTTAGGTTAACTGCATTTGTTGGCTCAATGCCCCACCAATGATTATTCTCCAGCACACAATGCCCCACTACATCAACTTTTCACTTAAACATATTCACAGTTCCTGTGGGACTACTCACCTACACTTACAGTAATGTTGGAGTTGACAGCAGATGACCCAGTGCTAGCCCCAGTGAATGTGGTGATACAGGAGACAAAGGATGACCTCTCTTGCCAACAACAATCTCTGCTTGACACGGTCATTGATGGGACAGCACAGTTATTTCCCGTATCTTAGCCTACCATGCCATAGAATGTAGACTAGGATCTGAAATCCTAGGCAATATATAAGTGATCTGGGATTGTTTATTTTGTCTACCTAACTAAAAACAGTAAGGGAATCAGCAGGTGTAAGCTGTGAGGAGCAAAGAGAACCTGTGTGAAGTCCAGGTGGTGGGTGGTTGCGTGGGAGATGGTACCAGGATGGTCGACTTTGTGGAGAAGAAGGAGAAAGGGAGAGTGAGAACCAACATTTGTGGAAAACAGAAAGAGAGTGGGTTTTAGATTGTTGTTGACTTCGAGCTCGCATGTGGGAATATGAGGGTTTTGGACCAGTTTTGGTGTCCCAAACGTGCTTGGCTATTTTAATTGTTCGTCCCAACCATTCTAAGTTAAGTTGTTCCAGAGAAAGCTTTTCTAGTCTTCAGTCATGAACAAGGCACAAATTGAATCATCATGCTGTGGTGTGTGTCCTATGAAGGCATGGTGGGTGGCCCCAAGGAAATAACACATTGGTTGTCTCTCAGCACTTCTGCAGCTCATAGCTCACGTTGGACCATGCAAGTGTGAAATATTGGGTGCTTATTATTTATTGTGGTGGTAGAAAATATGACTTGTGCTGGATTGAGGGTGGAGGTGGTGGTGGTGGTGGCAACGTGGAAGTCAGATAGCTAACTTTGGTTGATTTTTACTGCACTGGTGTGCCACTTAGTAAATAAGAGTTGTTTGTGTAAGGTATAATATTCACATGAAGTTGTCAAAAAATCCCAAACCAGCAGATTTTGTTTACCAAGAGATACTGTAAGTGATCGTTCTTCAATCCCAATGTTACCAGCTTTTAGAATTTTTATTCTATTTCATCTGTTTTGAATTTTTGAAGTAAATTGTCCAAAATCAATTTGATTGTGCCCTCAAAACATTTGATTATGTACTGTCAAAACCTTATTTATTTTCGTGTACTAATTTCTTCTTTATTTAATAGTGCTTTATTTGGTTATGTCTGTTCACATTCTGATGATATTGCCTACTATCTTCCATGTGACATTGAAATTAAAACTATTTCATTGTTAAAACTTAAAATAATTGATACATTACTTTTTTCCTTTTTGCTGATACTGCATGTCAAATCATAGAAGTTCATATAAATCTTTGGGCACACAAGTCACACACAGTAAAAGATAGAAGATCTTTTGTTCATTCATTTTCCCTCTTTGTTACTTTTTTGTACATTTGCCACAGCAAATCACCATTGAGTCCATGTTGTAGATGGTACAATGCAATGGAATCTCATCACCCCTCTCTGGTCTCTGGTGTGCTTTGATGGTTTTGTTGAAAGTAAAAATCTTTCAAAACATCCAGCAAACAACTTGCACACAAGGTTAAATTTAATTACCTTTAACTTTAAAATCATTTAAAAGATTTTAATGAGAATTGATAACAACATGACATATCAATCAAATAAAACTGTTTCAGTTTCGTAGGTAAGATTTGTTTTTGGCAAAGCCTCCCTGATTATGTTGTTTGTTGCTGTATTGTACTTAGCAATTATTTTTACTTGACATTAGTGAGCATCTATCTATCTGTCAGTGACCTGATGACTCTCTAGAGATTGACATTGATTCTCATGAATGAGCACTGGCAGTGATGGCAACCCCATAGAGCCGCCCTCGTACCACGATGTCTGACCACAATCATCAACAAGACCAGCCAAATCAGCCGAGGCGTAGTGCATTCATCCGTTCTGGAAAATGGACGCCAGAGGAGAAAGATCAGTTCGAACAAGCATGCCTTCGCTATGGATGGGGACACTGGGTGGACATTAAGAAATGCATCCCGACAAGGACTCGAGCGCAGGTGCAGAGGCATGCGCACAAGCTTCCACCTCATGTGAAAGAGAGGTTAGGCAATGGTGCCGATGTTGGCAGTGATAGCGACGATGAATATAGTGACGATTTTATGGGGGACGAACTTGAGGAGTTGGAGCAACTTGAGAATGAGAGTTGGGCTGAACAGCCACATGAAATGGACGAGGAACAAAGTGAAAAAGTGCAGCAGGGTGGGCAGGATGGAAAGTCGGAAGAATCAATGGAATTTGTTTTTGATCTTGTTCCAAAGAATGACGAGGTTGGGGGGGAAAGAAAACTAACAGTCGATGCAAAGCAAAATTCGAGCGAATCACTGAAACCAGAAGAAGCAGCAGCATTTCCCGCCTGCTTTTCTCCAAAGAATGAAAAGATGGAAGAAGACACCAAGATGAAGATTGATGAAGGGCAAGAATCAAAAGAGTACCTAAAGGCTGAGCTGGAGGCCACAAGGAAAGCCAATCTTCTTCTTTCCGAGCAAGTGAAGATGCTAATTACCAAAACCAACAAAAATCAAAAACAATACGAAAATTTAATTGCCTGGACGCAAGAGCAGATGGGGAAACTGGATGATATGCAAAGGATCAACGAAAGTCTCTCAGCGGAGAAAAAGAAGTTGGTAAAAGTCGAAAAGGCAAATGACCAGCTGATGAATGAGGTTCAAAAACTCAAAGGGGAAGTGGAGAGTCTAACATCTGCATTGCGTGTAGCACATTCAACGAAAACTGAAATAGAACAAGAGAAAATTTGTGCAACCGCAGCAAAAGAGGAGCTTGTGGTGAAAGTGGACAGGCTAAAAGCATCTTTGACCGCATTGCAGGATTATCATACGCAGTTGGAGAAGAAGGAAAAACAGTCAACTGACGCAAAAGAAAAAGAACAGCAAAAGGCCCTCTCTGGAAAAGTAGAGATTGAGAAAATGCAAGGAGACATCAAAAAGCTAAGAGTAGAAAAGAGAGAGCTTCAAAGAGTGAACATGAATTTACTCGAGAATATCAAAAAGATTAATGCTGACTCAAACGCACGGGAGAGAGAAATCAAGGCTCAAGCCACTAATAATGAAAGGAAGCTAGCGGAAATTCAGCACTCAAGTGATTCACTATCGGCAACAAATCAACAACTGGGGGGCAAAATCCAAACACTAAAAGCGGAAGTGGAACGGCTAAGTTCTTCTTTGACCGAATCAAAAGCTTACACAGTAGAGTTGGAAAAAGAGAAGCAAGAAGCACTATCAGCAAAACTTTTGGCACAAGCGGAGGTCAAAAAAGTGCAAGGAGAAAATCAAAAAATCATTGTCGAGACTCAAGACCTACGAAGAAGAAACGTCAACTTGAACGAGCACGTTGACATACTCACTACTGACGTGAGTGCAAGGGACCGACAGATCAAGACCTTATCTGCCGAAAATGAAAAGTTGGTCAAAGTCAAGAGCACCAACGATTCCCTCACAACGAAAAATGATGAGTTGATGGATAAAAATCAGCAGATCCAATTGGAAGTAGAGAGGTTGAAATCTTCCTTGGCCGAATCAAAAGCCTGCACCATGAGACTCGAGAGGGAGAAACAAGATGCAATTTCGGGGAAGGAAAGTGAGCACCAAGCGTTCGTTGCTGCCCAAGCAGAGACCGAAAAGGTGCGCAGAGACAATGAGACAATAAGTCGAGAATCTCAAGAAGTGCAAAGCAAGAATGTCGACTTGACAAAGCAGATTGAAGAGCTCGCGAAGACTCTAGTTGTCAACAGCAAAAAAATAGCAGAACTTGGGTGTACTAACAACTCCCTCTCCACAAAAAATCAAGAATTGATTGATAAAAATCGACAGCTCAACGTAGACTTGAAGGGGTTGAAATCTTCCCTGGTCAAATCAAAAGTTTCTGTATTCGAACTGGAGAGAGAGAAGCAACTTGCGATAAAGGAGAAAGAAAATGCATTACAAGTGTTCCGTAAGTCACAGGCAGAAATCGAAACACACCGAGGCAAAAATAAAAAATTACAGCAAGAAAACCTCAATTTGACTGAGCTTATTGACAGCCTTGGTGAGGATGTAAGTGCTATGAAAAGAGCAAACGAAACTCTCTCGACAGAAAATAGTAAATTGTTGGATAAAAATCAACGGTTGGAAGAACAAAAGGAACAGCTGGAATCATCTTTGGCAGAATCAAATACTTCCAATAAAGTATTGGAGGAAGAGAAACAAAATGCGTTGACATCGAAAGAAAAACAGCAGCAATCGCTCGAAGAACTACTAAAAAAATTTACTACACTCGAGAAAGATTGCGAAGTCCTCCGATATAAGAATGCTAGCTTAACTAAGGAGGTCGACAAGGTAAAAGCTGAAGCGGCGCAAACTATGAATAGTCTTGCTTCGAACAAAGAAACATTGGTAAAAGTTCAACGTACAAATCAGTCGTTTTTGGCAACGAATCGTCGATTGATGGAGGAGAACGACCAGTACCAAGCCGACGCAGAAAAGTTTAAAAAATTACTAGGGCAGGCACAAAGTTCCAATGCGAAATTGGAGGAAGAGAAGCGAGAGGTGATAGTAATGAAAGAAAAGGGTGACCAAACAATAGTCAAGCTAAAGTCGGAGGTCGGAAGTCTGCAAGGATCCAATCAAAAATTAAACGAGAATAAACTGCACTTGCAAGAGGAAAAGATAGAATATGAAGAAAAGATCAAGCAGCAGGAAAAAACAGTCCAAACTCTAGCAGATCTGGTAGATGAAAATCGACGACTCAAAATAAACGCTGAGGAAGAAAAACGGGAGGCAGTAGAAGCGAAAGAAAGAGTTCAGCAAAGTCTCCTTGATGTTCGAGAAGAATTAGAAGGCCTACGTGACATTGAAGAGAGCCTACGAAGAAAAAATATTGAGCTTTCAGAGCAGGTCGATAAGCTTAACGTCGAAATGGATGACTCTCAGGAGGATGATAAGAGAACAATCAGAGTTCTCACCAAAGCATATGAACACCTCGAAACTGATTTGGCCAATTCTGAAAAGGCAGTCCAAGACCTCTCAAGGAAGAACACAGATTTTGATGTTGAAAACAGGAAAAGGAAAAGATCAGAATAAAACGTACCCGGGAAACAAACCCTCGCATCTGCCACGGTCTAATTGGCCGCCCATTATCACTCGCTCGTGATTACTGAGTAGCCTGAGCACTGTGTAGCATTCTTGTATAGAAATGTTGTTGGTTTGCAGACGGGATCTTCGGGAGGTAATCGGGGTCAAGCATAAGAAAATTTTGGGCGTGGGGTTGCTGCCTGCCTGAGTAGATTAATGTTCGTGGGGATATTCTTGACTGTGATGGGATACATCTATTAGGTGCTGTGCGATTATTGATCAGTGTTTTCAATTCTGAGAACTGCATGGATGGGCCGTCTTTTTGTTTGAAATTGTAGGTTCTTTCTAATTACGCAATTATTTTATCGACAAAGAGTAGAAACCAAAGCATTCCCATTGAAAAATGCCAATGGACCCATCACTGCCCCACACAGTAGGGAGCCATCATATGAACCATTTATTCATTCCATCCCTTATTTTAGACCACGGCTCACGACTTCAAACAAGTCATTCGAAATCCCCTTCATCCCCTTCAACTTCTCCAACTCATTCTTCATCATTGCTCCCCTCTCCTCGTCATATCTCCTCCACTGAATAAGTCCACCGCCCATACGTGAGCTCATTTGTGGATTGAGTTTGTCCACTTGAGCTACCATCTCCCCCAAAAATTCATAACCTTTGCCGCCTTCAGCGTGGAAATGGGGAGCGTTCATGGAAAAGGCACTGATGAGAGATCGGCATCGATTGGGATTGGAAAGAGTAAACTCTGGGTGTTCCGTTAGTTTCTTCACTCTCTCCAATACATCTGGGAGGTCTGCCATTGCTTGAACTGTGAACCATTTATTCAATATTAATGCGTCGCCCTCTGCATCATCGAAAAAGGTTTGGAGAACTGCATCTCTAAGGGAGGTCACTTCCTCTTCGCCGTGCATAGACGCCAAACACGACATTGCGGCAATTTTATCCGTCATTCCGTACGAAGATTCAAATTGGGCATACGCCAATTTCGCAGCTTGAAGACGTTCTTCGGGGGTGTCTTTTAGACAGCAGAGGTAGCCTAGGAGTACGTTGCGAAGGCGTCGTTGTCCCATGGAGGTGGCATCTAAAGCAATATCGTCTCCATTTGTGGAAGAATTCATGGCGGCGGTGAGTTCATCATATTTGGCCTGAATTTCTGTTTTGTACTTTCTCGCAATAGCCATTCTGACACTTCCGCGTGCCTCATGCAAACCAATTGGATCGACTACCTCCAACTCTTCTGAAAGAGCTGATTCAGATGGCAAGGTCAGGGCATAGGCTTGAATGGAGTAATCTTTTGAATCCATTGTCAACGAGCGGTAAAAAGCTTCAAAGACATAATCCATGGTCTTGTCCGATTGCTCGCCACGCATGGTTTGAAAAACGAGAGAAGTGTACAATTTTTGACCTGCTTCCCAGCGGTTGAATCCATCAGTGTCCCTGGCTGCCAGAAAGGCCCAGTCCTCCTCCTGGGAAACTTCCTCGTCGCTTCGCACGAGCTTTACGGGAGCAGAGAATCCACGCAAAATTGATGGCACAACTTCCTCCTGTAATCCATCGAATTCAAAGCTTTGCTTCAACTCCTTCAACTCTAACACTCTTGTTGGTGCCACCTCTTTCCCTGAAGCTTTATCCAACAAACCAACTGAAACAGGAATATGCAATGGTTCGTCACTCTTGCTTTCCTGCTCCAAAGTAAGAACAAAGGTCTTTTTCTCAACATCATAACTGCCGCTGTACTTGACCGCTGGAGTCCCGCTTGTCTCATACCATCGGGCAAACTGACTCAAGTCAACTCCATTCGCATCCGCCATAGCGCTCAAAAAATCATCACACGTCACCGCATCTCCATCGTGCCTTTCAAAATACAAATCCATTCCTTTGCGGAATCCCTCCTTGCCTAGCAAAGTAGCATACATTCTGATAACCTCAGCACCTTTGGAATAGACTGTAGCGGTGTAAAAATTGTCCATGCTGATGTAACTCTCTGGTCGAATTGGATGACTCATTGGTCCGGCATCTTCATTGAACTGCCTTCCTCTCAGTGCTGCTACGTCTTCAATCCTTTTTACTGCGTGAGAATTCATCATGTCGGCAGAGAATTCCTGGTCACGATACACCGTCAATCCCTCCTTCAATGTCAGCTGAAACCAATCTCGGCAGGTGACGCGATTGCCCGTCCAGTTGTGGAAGTATTCGTGACCGATGACGGATTCGATGCGTTCGTAGTCAGTGTCAGTAGCGGATTTGGGGTTGGCAAGGACATAGGCTGTGTTGAATACGTTCAGGCCCTGTGTAGGAATAAGATTGAGAGACAAAAGAAGATAAGAGGATGTTGCAATCGCAACATTGAATCAAAACTGTACAATATGGTACAGAAACAAAAACAAACGTGTCTCAGTCTAAACCAAAACACATATTTGAAGTGATAAGTCTCGTTGGACCAAAATTACAGTCCAATGAACAATGAAGCAACTTTTGTACTCTTTGATGAAACCCAGCATGTTACGTGAGCGGTGAAGGAAAGGCATTATTGTTATTTGGCGGAAATGATTAATGCCAACGTTGTATGAGAACCGTTGTCCTAGGTCTCTTTGTGGGTCAATACGCCATTGGTTTTGTTGCTCACTGTGCAGGGCACCTAGTTGTCTTGCGGTTGACCCGCGAATGGGTGACCCGACGCTTAGGTCACATTGTAGGTCAACGATCAGACAAAGATATTGGTCGACGTGTGAAACGCAGACATTTCCATCTGTTCGTGTTGTGGATGTGCAAAGGTGTGATTGTTCTTAAATGCCATGAGCTCTCCGTCCGTTCCTCAATTTATTCCGGAATCCTTAAGGAATTTAAATTGGTCCCGACAATTTGATTGTTTTACCAACACAATTCTACTCGGTTCTCCTGTCATTGAAAATCCATCAAGACCCTTCAACTCAAAAGTCGCACAATCTACCGTATTCAAATCAAAACAACCAATAAACACGAAGAACCCACAATGAAGACAAACAACAAACAATGGCAGCCGAACATAATGGCGAGCAATCAGTAATAAACTGCAATCAAAGATCAGAACTAACCTTATTCTCCATAGCACCCATATTGAAATCATTCACCGCCACAACATTATAAACATCCAAATCATACTCCAACCCAAACGTATCCTCGTCCCACTTCATACTCTTTTTCAAACTTTCCATTGCCCATTCCAATTTATTCACATTCTCTGGCTCCGAAAAGATTTCTAGATGCACCTCTCTATTGGATGGGGAGGTCACAAACGACGATTTGATCGAGGCGAGTTTCCCGGCGACAATGCAAAAGAGGTAGGATGGCTTGGGATAAGGGTCAGACCATACTGCAAAACGTCTGCCATCTTCATTAATCCCCTCTTCCAATTTGTTACCATTTCCAAGAAGCACGGGAAACTCTTCATCGGCTTCAATCCTAACTCTGTCAAAAATGGCCATGTTATCCGGCCTATCTGGGTAGTACGTAATGCGACGAAAACCCATTGCCTCACATTGGGTGCAGTACATGGAACCAGATTTGTACAAGCCCGAAAGCTGTGTGTTGGTTTCAGGGTGAATTTTTACTTTGGTGACGAGCTTCGCCGATTCGGAGCTATCTGGTGGAGGCAAAAGTTTGGAGGGGATGGTGAGCGTGTCGCCTTTGATGGTGTAGTCATCGCCTTCGGTGAGGGTGCTTCCGTTGAGTGATATGGAAAGTAAGGTCAGTGCGTCGGCTTCTCCGTCAAGTACAAAATCTGTATTGCCTGAAAGAATATTTGTACAATGGTAACATGGTGTGAAGCCATCAAATCATGATTCATGCCCAATTTCATTTTTTTTATTTTCGTCGAAAGAAAACAAAAAGAAAGCAAAAAAAATTGAACAAGAGATGGTCAGTAAAATGAAGTGAGGACTATGTAAATTAAATCAAACCATCACACAGTTCAGCGTGTTAGAGAAAGAATGAAAAAAATTATTAAATTACAGATCACACAGTGCGCTTCTCGACAATCAAGTTCAATCAATTGCAATCAAGAAACACTGTAAAAACCACCCAATGCTTGATGATCCATTGCAGCAAAATTGATCACCTGTTCCTAAGGCATCTCACAAAAATGCATATGATAATGTTTTCAAAATTCACTCATTGGGAAACATTAAATGTAGATGAAATGTTGCCAGTTCCAAATTCCAGATGCACAAAATTCGAGAGGGCAATGCTCAAAAACCAGCTACAACTCAGAATCAGATTCCAATTTTTTAATGATTTGTGCCCTGCTGGCCATCGATCTTTATCAGCGTTGATCAGCTCTCAGCGCCCTAACTTGGGACAAAAAAATCTCTGTTTCTAGCATTGGAATGATTTATCTAATCATCCATTACTGAATAAACCAACATTAAAACAATATTTCCAATTTTTTACGTACCATTGGCACCATTGACATTCTCATTGGCACGAACAGTCAACTCAGTAGTCACGACAGTCTCCCCATCCCTAATATCAAAATCCATCGAAACATTGGTCACCTTGTAAGGAAGAGGTGTGTAATCACTACGAAAAATTTCTTGCGGAGTTTCTTCCGCAGTTTCTACTTCCGTTGCCTCAGCGGTGGTGCTAAACAAAGACGTTGAGGCACTGGTGGTCCCGCCACGGAGAGACAGCGGCAATGCGAACAACGAAGGTCGATTCAAAGGTTGAAGTTTCATTGCCGTGTGAGATGGTTTGGATGCTTGCTGTGTTTGGGTGTGAGATGCGGGGGAGTTCCATGCAGTTGCTACCATGTTGGCAGCACATCTGCGAGAGTTATTACAAGTTGTGGCAGGAGAGGCAAACGCTGGTCGTACGGAACGAGGGAATGCAGCTCTTGCCACGGATGAAGCTGCCGATGGCGTTGCCGAGGACGACGACAGCATTGAGAGGGTGGCGAGAAACATGGTCTTGGCGGCGGTTGAGAATTGCATGATGGCTAGACGGTTGTGAGTTGTGAGGGAGGTGTAATAGGTAGGGTTGTTTTATGGCACTGCGTTGTGCAATGCTAGAGAGAGCTCTGTTTAGTTGGCGGGTGGAGAAACACAATCCACAATCCACCCAGCCAGATCCACCCCCAATTGCAATGCCTGGGCGGGCGGGTCACTTGCTAGCTGCTTGTTGTAGAGTTGCTCTGCGTCATCGAGACGCTTGTAAGGTAGCAGTATTATTGTACGTAGTACTATTATGTAGGAGTACCATAGTAAGTACAATACGGTAGATAGATAAGTACCATACTTAGCAAGACTTAGCACAGACGTGCGTGGTCGGTGGGCGGAGTATTTTACAAGAATTAAGAATTTATTACTACAATACTCTTTCTACATATCTTATCTCTAGAGATTAGTCTTATCTTATCTTTCTCAAACAAACAAATGATAATGTAGCACTTCTTAAAAAATGATAACTTGTGTCACCTTGATAACGGCAGCCCATTTTTGACCTCTTCACAATGTCAAATAATATGAAAAAATAATGGTTACTAACTGTGAATTTTCTTCTCTGGTTTGTTGACATCAGAGTCTCCCTGATGTGTCCTTAACTGGGATGACATTGGTGTGCCAAATAATACGATCAAACCAGCTACAACAAATCTTCTAGCAGAACTATTCTCCAG
>JALLOT010001835.1:0-14015 GCA_036939595.1 Thalassiosira livingstoniorum | reverse complement strand
GCGTAAATGCAAAAAATTACCTTTATATCTTAGTATTATTTTGATCGTTTGGATTGAAAACAGTACTTAAAAATTTAAACGATCACAAATGATCCATTTTGCACTGTCTCCCAGAACCCAGCATCGTCCAGTCTACCTAGTCAGCATCGTCCAGCCAGCATCGTCCAGCCAGCATCGTCCAGCCAGCATCGTCCAGCCAGCATCGTCCACCGACCGTCGATCAATCGTCGTAGCACTTAGCGCCATAGTTCTTTGCTGTGGTTGCTTGTTCGCCGTCACTCACCATCGAGTTTAGTTCGCTGTTGTCCTGCTGTTGGCTGTGCTTGTTGGCGTCTTTTTGGTTGTGTTCTGTTGTGTCGTACAGCAACTCAATCACAGGGCGGGACCAACCTACAGTATTTAGGAAACCAGATTCATCTTTCAAAAAACACAACAAGCGAAACAACAAGAGCTAAAGCTAACAACATAACATGGCTACGGTCACGAATCTTGTCCCTATCAGGATCGATGCTTTGTCTTCCGACAATGCTGTGCGAATAATCGACACCCTTCTTATTGACACGTCTTGTCTTCCAGTTTCGCATGCGGTTCCACATAACAACGGGACATCGCGAAGTATGTGCTCGGATAATTTCTCGATATCCTCGCTTGTTGATGCTAATGCCTCAAATTTGGCAGAATCCATCCTCGCCGACGCTGAAGTTCAAGGAGTAGTTAGGTCGTCGAAAACCTTTTTGGGGGGTAGATTAGATTTATTGGGTGACAGCCAACTGTACCGTGAAATAAAGAGACAAATTCGTGAGCAACTTGGGATCGCACTGAGCGTTGATAAAGAAAAGTTGATTTCAAGTGGTAAAACACTTCTTGGTATTGATGGGGGGTCGGACGTTGAAAAGTGCGATTCCTCGACAGCGATGGAAACAGATGCAGTACCAGATAATACACTTTCTTCTGGTGATGGCATTGTATCAACACAATTGAAATCTGGCCTTTCTTCAAAAAATGTCAAGATTAAACTCCGAATCCGCCACGAAAATATTGCTATGGTAGATGAATTTGATTACGATATTGGAACTTCTGGGTTGGAAGGAAGTTGCCCTATCTCATTAGCAAACAGCATTGTGCAGGACTTGAAATTGCCCCTTCAATTTGCACCCTCGATCACGTCGTCAATAGTCGAGCAAATATATGGTGTTGAAGTCCCAGAGTCGCTGGATGAATTAGGTTCAGAACATGCCAATCGTAAAATTCCAGCAGCATTTTCACTAGAAATTACTCAAGATGGAGCATCATCAAATTTTGCTCAAATGATGTTAGATTCGTCGTAGCTGCCGCGAAAGCAATGTCGAGATAAAATGTTTATGTGCTCCAGGGGTGAGCAACTACTAATAGGCTATGCTTTTCCATGTATTGCATCACTCCATATATCTACAATCAACATGATGAATTGCAAGCATTTGAAAGAATAATTTTGATGAACTGATCATCTCTGTTCATGAAAAAAAAACACACACAAAATAATTTATTTGTAGCAGCACAATAGAATTAATATTGCAAATCACGTTTCATCACTTGCATCTTGCAAGACGGTCGGTGCACCACATCCAGAAAAAAATTAAGGTTAACATTGAACTATTTGTAGAGCAGGTACAACAAACAGATATTTTTTGGGTTTTCACAAAACATACCGCTTCGAAAAGTAACACACGATATTGAAAAGGTTCTGGCATTTGGAACTAAAAGTAGATAATACGGGGACATCAACATTCTTGACTTACACACTAAAACTCAATCTGAATCAAAATCAGTGATGTGGAGTGGAAAGTTTCAAATATGTGGTTGGGTTTGTTTTTTACGCCAAAATCATGAAAGTGGAATCTTATTGAAGTAAATTTGGTGGGCCATTCAAAGTGAAGCAAAAGCTAGACCATTCAAATGACAATGAAGTGTGGGATGCCCCAGTTAATAGCTCAAATACTTGACCAAACATATAAAAATAACCTGGGATGCTTTCAAACAAATAGATCCATCCTACCTGCTGTACAGCATCCAGAAGCACGCGTGCATGCAGGAGCATGCGCAATGCACCATCTGACTGTTTTAGTGGACATTGCCATGAGGTAGCCACAATGTCTCAAAAGCTCTGTCCTTGTATTGGCAGGGTTCGATAGTAGGTCAATTTTGTTACTATTTTTTTGACTCACTATCTCACAATTCCTGATTAGGTTACTATTATTACAGCTTACTATCATCGGTTCAAAACTTGTTACTATTTTCTTCACTCATTATTACATTTTGTTCGATATGGTTACCATGAAGACCACAAGACATCACAGAAGTTCAAAGTTTCACAATATTTTACTTACCTACTGTGTACCTGATATCAGAAATACTTCTTAATATATGTGTAACAGTATAGTGACTACTTCTATTAGGGTGGAAATCACTAAAAAAATAGAAAAAGAAACTAATCTTGCAAAAACAATTCAAAATGACCACAAAACTCAAAAATATTGAGCAAAAATACAATAGTAACTAGATAGTAACTATTCAATGCAACAGTAACTATCTGTGCCAGCAGCTCAGGTATTACTATTTTTATGATTTAGTATCATGTTGTGTTTGTTCAACCTCCTTACTACTGCCTCCACACAATAATACTCCAGGTCAAATCTTGGCAATATTTTTATACCTAATATGTACCCAATAGTAATATCATAGTAACTATGAGGGGATTGATATTCAATCTACTATTGAACCCTGTGTATTGGTGACAGAGATCCAGGAAGTGTCATATAAGGATTGTAGCTTCAAATCTTGGTGGCAGTTGTAGGATATCATCAAATAATAGAATCAACCACCATCCCCTATGACTGCAATTACTCCATTTGAAGAGTTCATTTTAAGATTCTGGTGTCATGGTAAGGTCAAACCTTCTTACATTAAAAACTATGGTTCTTGATGTCTGTCATTTGCAAGGCTATCTTATCAAATCAAGGATTGTTCCCACAATTTTCATTGGGTGATATCAGTAATAGGGTATGTTTTTGTCCCACCTTTTAGTAGTAGCCTGTGTTTGCTACTTTTGCTCCATGTGGATTTTTTCTGTGTACCATCTGTTATTTTGACCTCTTTTTGCTCCAGTTGAAGTGGGCGAAAAAAATTCCAACAGCTTAATGATGGTATTTCCAGAAAAATGTTGCACCCTCATTGCAAATGAGGGACAAATGTTAGGCAACTTCTAGTAGGAGCTTGAGCTCCAGACCTTCATAGTGCATTTTCTTGCAACTCCTATTGTTGCACTGTGAGGCTGGTTTGTTGATGTGTGACCGTATGAGCTCAAAAATTTCACCCCAAGATCCAAAATTTCCAGACTCAGCTCCATTTCAACTGATAATGGCAATGGCCGAGCTCCGTTTGACTAGTAGCATCCACAGGCACAGGTCAAAACAAGAACGTTCATGGGCATAGGGGCATCTGGTAATAGTTATGTACAATGACAATGGTTAGTGTTCATTGATTGACTGATTGATTGTTATTTGTATTGGGTGATGGCTTTTGGTAATGGATAATTTCCAATTTCAATGTTTTAGATTTGTTTGACCAACCCAATTCATCACCCCTCACACTTTCTTGTAATTGCCCATCCCACCACACATTTTTGAACTCCCGCAGACACAGCTAATAGTCAAAAGGCTTTCAAAAAGCTTTGTTTGGTGTTGGCTTTGCAGATGCAGCATCATTTGATTGAGATTAGGCCAGCAACGTCCAATGAGGTGAGTTGGATGCTTCTGCCAGTTTGTGTTTTTTGTCTTCTGTCCCATTTTCTGACCTTTTGAATATCCATCTACAACCAGGTAGCAAGAGGGGTGGGATTGATGATGATAATAGATGTCACTTGTTCAATTTGAATCAGTCAAATAGCCATCCAGGTAAGTCCCTTTTTGTTCAAGACATGAAAACAATCAAGTAAAATCTCTTTACTCATTCAATTTTTTTATTTTTATTGTTGCTCTCAACACACGTACCACAAACACAAAGATTGAGGTGCATGGCAGAGATAGCAGATTTGATGCAACTATTCTTTGACACAATAGCAAGTAGGATTATCATGTTTTGCCTTTTCTGCTTGCCTGGTATTTGAATGACTAATCTCTTTTTCATTTTCACCTTGACTTAGTTGTACATTTGCCTTTCTCTTTCTCTCATTGTCTTTAGAATGAATGGAACAACCAAAGGATCAATTAAGGATACTTTGGTCTAGAGCATATAATCTTAGCTGTCTCTTGGTAGATGGGTGAGGTTTTGTACTCTGGTCTCTGGTTTGGAGCTATTAATTAATTGATGGTGGCCATGGTACATAAATTTGATGCTCTTCCACTTGTCAATACTGCCTCAACCTTTTTCAAATATGTCTCCAATTTTCTTGAAAGAGATCTCTCATCAAAAATGGATTTGCTCTATTGTCATTGTTGTGTATGAGTGGGGGATCCAATTGTAAGTTATTTTTGTGCAGCTCCTGTTGAGTCTAGCCAATGAACCACCAGCTTGAGCTGGTGGTTGAGTGGCTAGACTCAACAAAAGTAACACACAAAACATGCTATGTATGGGGTTCGAATCCCCGGTCCAACCCAAGCAGTCCTGAGCCTCCTGCTCCTGCTTGCACAAAGCCATTGGTGGTCAGGAGATTGGGTTCTGGTCATTTATCCACAATACATGCGCTTACAAGCATGCTCATGCCAGTATATGTTTCACGCGTCCGTGCACCAGTTCGAGATACAAGGTCTGCCCTTGGGTTTATCATGGAGCACATTTGCGCGTGTTTTGTGTGTTACTTTTGTTGAGTCTAGCCACTCATCAATCTGTATATTCTTGCTTTGTCTGTTTCTAACGAAGTATGGAGAATCATCTAAAGCACTTTAAATATGGTATTAATAAATAACTAGAAAGACAAAACCATTTATGTAATTATTATTTTCTCTTTAACAATAAACATCCAAAGCTATCTAATAATATAACTAACTTCCACCCCTTTACACCAGCAATAGAAATACTTTCCAAATCTATCCAAAAATCTCCAACCTCAATTGCATGCTTTCTAATCAAAGATGAATGCTTACCTTTTTAAAAAATCCACACACAATGCAAAGACCAACTATAGTGGCTGCAATTATATTGAAATTATGGAAATAGTGTTGTAATAAAAATTGTGGTTGATTTGACAATTTCAAGAGTAACCAAAAAGCTACCAAGTACCACTTCCATGGACAGGGGAGTCCATGGAGATATGAACTCCCATCCCCTAAATACCAACCTCCAACAACCAACAACACAGCATGAATTACAGTCAACAAAAATGCACCTAAGATTGTTACTTTTTAGCAGTTTCATATTTTTAACACTCCCAATGCACAACAAAATCAAGTTCAGTGCAATGATATGCTAGAATCTGCAAGGCTATTTAATTCACTGACTTGGGCATTGGCTGTTGAGTGATAGTTAGTAACAAGAAATGATTGTATATCTACATAGTTCATTAAATAAATATAACTACTAACTCATGTCATTACCTCCAGGTGTAAGATTAGTTATCTATTACACCAAATAGTAGCACCTGACTCTCCAACTTCCTCTACCAATAGTCCAGAAATTTATTTTTTCATCTAAATATGTTCTTATCTGGATTTGTTCTGGGTGATATGTGCCATATTATCCAACTAACTGGTGAAATTAGTTACAACAATATTTCAATTTACTCAATTCAAAGTATTAACATTGGTGTCAACTGATTGTCTTTGTTCCATTTCTGTGTTTCTTTATTTTGATTTTTGTACTGCAATTATCATAATGGGTATGTACTCCCTACTTCTTTGTTATTTTACTTACACCTACTGCCCCTATTATTGTATTACTCTTACACTACTTTTATTATGTTTTAACTCTACACTACCTACCTTATCTATGGTATTTACTACCAGATACCAAATTCTTGCTAATCTACATACTAGATACCTTAAGTGTCTACAATACTGTACCATTATCATCTTTTTTACAATGGGCATCAAAATTCTTTCTCTAACAATTGACATGGTTTCTGCCACCATTACCAACCAGCACTTTTGACTGCTCAATTTTCAATTGTATTGATCTCTACCTAGATTTTACATGCTATTTAAAATTTTTAAAGACAATGATAACACAGAGATAACTAATAACTATATTTTATTACTGCTGCTCTTTTGAATCCAAAAAACACTTTCTCAAGGTTGTTTTTTGAATTTTCACTGCTTGAGAAACAATGATAGGATCCAGAAGTATTTGGATCCAGGGATCCAGATCCAGAAATTTTCAAAAAAAATGAAATGAATTAAAAAAACCAGTGTGGTCTGTGATGGTATCATCCCTTTCCCTTATGGTAGTATTAGTATGGTAGTATGTTACAATACACAGTATTGTATCTACATAATATTTTAGGAGTAGGTAGTATTCAAAAAACAGACTTACAATTAATGACCAACATGACCGATACCCAACACCAATGGCCAACTGGCCAACAGGAATGGGACACAATGTCTTGACAATCGAATGAGTGCATTTGTTCATTCAATTGTTAAGACACTTGTGGACATTGATATAAATAATTACACAACAATTGAATGAGCCATGGGGGGCTCATTCAATTTCCATGGTAATCATTAGTACCAAGATCCACAGTGTATTGACAATCTTATGACTTATGAGCATATGTGCCCCTTTGCTTGTCAACAAATGGCAAAATTGTTGCCTGCCATGACAATCAAATGAGCTAGTACCACAAAAATGTTGGGGTAAAATTGGGGTAAAAAGGTGCTGAAAGTGGTGGTTTTGATGGTTAAACCATGCAAAAATCAAGTACTTACTGTGAAAAGCAAGCCACTTGCAAGTTGCAAGTCCAAGTCACACTCATAATATCATGGTGACGATCAAGAGCTCAAAGGGACATGCCCGCTCCTTCTTGTAAGTGCGCAGTAACATTCCAACAATGATTTACCTGGATTTTTTTACCACACTATGGTACAGAGATATAGGTAGGTACAATATGGTACTCCTACTAATTTTCTTACTAGTAGTACAATTGTTTGCAAGCAGTTGCAAGCTTATGCTATTATGATTATGAAAAGGAGAATTCTTATTGACTATAGCACTTAATGACTATATTAAACTGATTAGAGGCCTCTGCTTACTCCTCATTACCCACACATCCAGGTTACTTTGGAAATTTCTAAAAATAGTCATTGATTTTTATCATTATTTTATTAGCCAATTATGATTATGCCCAAGGTAAGTATTGTTTGTATACTACATGAACCATACTATCTAATTACTACCCCTATATAATAGTAAAAAGTTCATTATTATTATTGTTTTTCTCGTACTTCTCATTTCTCATACCATACACTAGTACTCACTTACTACTGCTTTGTGTCCAGTGTCCATGGTTATCAAAATGACCCAAGACATTGTTCAAAATATCCATGTCCCTTGCTTTTTTCTTAATTTCTACTTCCACAACTGTAACTTCTTAAATGATATCTCAGAGTAGGTTTCTGATATAACTTTAGAAGGTAAGGTGATTTGTTGATTATTTTTTAGTGGATTTTTTATGGTGACAGAAACTAGCTAGGAAGTGTGAAGGATATTGGATATTTGGAGATTGTCTGAGAAGCAGGTGGCATGTAATGTCATGATATGGGAGGAGATTCCAGATATATGTGTACTGGTTTGTATCTGGTGGGTCCATTCAAGTAAGGGTACATGCCTATAGTGACTATGCAAATGTTGATGGGTCTTTTACAGATTCTTCAAATCCATTGGGAGCTTCCCTCCCTTCCCCCACACCACCATAATTGATTCCAAGGATTCAAATAAAATGATAAATGGCTCTAAATCAAAATTCTAATCTGAAAAGTGGTATTTTTATTAGTTTTTTTCATGACCATTGCACTAAATTTCTGGAATTAAGAGGTCATGTTTATTTAAAACAGATTATTGACTTCTAAAACTAAGCAATTTATTGTCACAGCATGATAAAGCATACATCCTGTTCTCCATCCACCATTGCCCCAACAAAACCACACAACCATTGTATTCATTCTGTATGGAACAAATCAACAAAAGATAATCACAGTCATTTCCCTTTATGGAGGTAACAAAGAAAGAATCAAAGCAGAGACAACAAATGCAGGCTCAATCACCCCCACCCTGATTGTTGCACCTCCACCTCAATGCCATCAATTGCTACTGCAAGCATGAGGCCACAGTAAAAATATGCAGCCACATCCATCTTGACCAAGTATACATGCCCCCCCTCCATCAACAACCCTCAATTGATACCCCATCAAAATCACAGACAGCGGAAAAGCAAAATTCATGGCACTCACCTCTGGAAAACAATTGAGTATCAATTCATTGGGTCCATCATTTTTTTGCTATGGTTTTGTTGGCCACAACTGGAAAATGTATATTTTTGAGTAATAGAGAAGGGTCAGATAGAAAGTCTGGGGAGAGTACCTAATCATGAATATTTTTAGATTGGATTTTTCTTATTAAGGCCTAACCAATTATGACCTCTTCGATGATTTTAGGTTTTTGTTGTAATGTTCTTGTTCTGTTATTGTAGGTTCTGCAATGTCAGTAAAAGAAAAGACAGCTACTGCTAAAATCATTGTCATCTTAGTAATAAGAAGGTTAGACAATATAATATTGAGACTATCTGTTTTGATAATATTACAATGGCAGCATCTAGAAATCTACCTATACATAATACAAAGTTGATATCTTAATGTTGTTGTGTATTCTTTGATGGCAGGGGAAAAAGCTGCTGAGAAATGTGTCAACATTTCAATAATAGAGGCAATATACTATTACAACTAGTTTTTATAATAATAGTATGGCATTACCTCAAATCTACCTACATGCCTATCCTATACTTGTATTTGGCATAATAAAAAGAATTTAGACAGTACTTTTCTTTGTATTCCCCACTGCATGTACCATACTTTAAAACCTATGATACCTATGTAAAAATATTTGTCTACTGCTATGCCACATAAGTGTATATTTATACCTAAGTACGGTCTTAGTATTACTTGAGGTAAACATACATCCATTCTCATTTGAGATATTGAATAGAAACCTGCATATTATGTGCAATGACTACATACAAAATAATGCTGGTCTTTATTACACTCAACTTGGACAATTCTAGGTAGGGTAAACAGGAGTATGAGTAAGAATTTGTTGCTGTTGCAGAAAGTGATAAAATCAATATTTCAGTTTTTTGAAAACTTGTCTAATCAGTATGATTTAATTTTTTGAAAAAATGCTTCAACCTGATACTTCATTTGCTCCAAAAATCCCAACTATATTTGCTATTGAAAGAGTTGTATGAGTTTCCAGGTGTCAAGTTGGCATTTGTAGGGATTTTTGATTGTACAAAGTGACACACAACAACAGTAAAAAAGGACACCATTTCTATGTACATTCTTTTTTATCATTTTTAATTCTGAATGAACTGATTTCTTATTGCACAATAGTAATGGATTTTGTGAATAACCTTAATTGTTGGACTTGTAAACTCACCATTGTCAATATTTTTGATTTTCAAAGAGGTTTGGAACAAATAAGTTAGGTTAGGGTTAGGTCATTTTTGCAAGAAAATATTATCTTTGTTAGAATTTTGGGTTAGAATAGCATTCAAATTCTTTTACAATCCTGATAAACGAAGTGGAAGTAACATCACATTTTGATCAAGATAATGAGGTTTTTCAATACCATTTACTTTTTGGAAACAGGTTCAAAAAAGAGTTTCAATCTCTTGTAAGTCCATCAGAATAAAATCATAAGTTTTCACATATGAAGATTTCAATCAATTAAATGATATGGTCATACATGGCACTTGTTGATTTCTGTAAGTCAGTTTCAGATTGTTGAATAGTATGTATGATATGTTTGTATTATGGCCAGCAACAAAAGAAGTGAAATTAACCTCATCAAATAACCCAGCTTCAACATGATATGCTGACAGGTGCAGAACAATTTTATTTTTATTCTGTCTTGGACCATTATTAAAAAACACATTCAAATCATCATCCTCCTGATTTGCCAGTTTTGAACAATCAAAGAGATATTTTATCAAATAAGATACAACATCATTATCATCTTTCTTTGCGTTGTCCTTGTGATAAACAAAAGCATGAAGTTTTGCTCCTGGATTTCCAGTTTGTTGGTTTTCTGCCAATGGGTCAACCACATTGACAATACCAAGACTATACACATTTTTATGAGGTTGGAAATACACTTCACCTGGTTTCAAAGCTCCATAACATGGGAGCTGTGGCTTCTAGCAGTAGTATACAACAAGAATGATTACTTTTTTCAGTAGGGTCCTTAACAGACTTTACTGCTAATGTAATCTTAGCAGAAATTGGCACTCTCCTCCGCAAGTGCACACACCTCACATGTTGGGCTCCAACAAGAATCATCTGCTCCCAGCTCTTAGTATCTTGACCAAATATCTCATCACAAGAATCCACTGCAACATCATTCCTCCCACTCCCTAGCCACAGATTCCTTGTCAAACCTAGCATCATCTAAGGCATGTTCATCCAAAACCCATAAGATGCAACTCATACTACCCAGATCATCAAATTGGCAATTAGCAAATCATACCTTAAAAACCCATTTTTCTGATTTTTCTAATGGTGCTATCCATGAAGCTAGTGAAAAAAGTGTTGCTGCTGTAAAAATAAATGAACTATCTTGCCAACTCAGTTTGGAGAAGCCTTGACATGAATTGCAGCTATTGTGAAGCTAAAAATTGTTAGAGATCAACCAACAAGAACCAGGCCCAGAATAGCGCATTTGCCACACAAAAGACTCCATGTATCAGGGTTGGTTGTTCAAGGGTAGATGATGCAAGAATGTGGCGTTGCAACAATTATGGATATGTGCTGCTTAACATAGGAATACATAAACTTTTTGTTGTGTATGTATGACATTTAACTCAATGTATGCAAGGATTGTGCATGAGCATCTGTTGCAACACAAAAATATTTACAAGAATCAATGCTAGTTGGAGTCTAAGACTAAGATAATAATCAATAGAAAATAGTTTAGGCTGATATCTTGATATCTGTTTTTAAATAATAGGTCATGGGATGGAATCTTATGGTTTTTGGGTGAACACTCCTTAATCTATATCTGCATGTTTGTAGTCATCCATTGCTCCTAAACCAGCATTGCCTGTTTTCACCTTGTTCTGATGTACTTGCTTCAGAAAAAGTACCCTTCTTCTTGTTACTGGTGTCACTGCTAGCTTCTCTACCTACTTCTCCATCTCACTTTGTATTTGAGAAATTATAGGGCTCTCCCTCCTGTTCTTGGCTGCTGCACCTGGAGTCTTTGCTTGTAGTCACATTGTTTATGATAGAGCTGCTGCTATTGGCTGCATCTACTGTGGAAGTGAGGTTACATATTGGCTGTTCCACAGTAAATGTCTGGTGTTGTTGGCTGAGCTATCAGGGGTAGAGCTGTAAAGCTTGGACTATTAAAATGCTTCTACTGCTAAGTTGTGATAGAGGCAGAAACACCATGTCTTTATCTTTCACACTTTGCACCTTGTCATTGTCATGGGAAGAAGAACAAGCAAGATTTGCAAGCATATAAATGCACACTGAAGGAGAAAAAGCAATTCTTACAAATGCTATTTGATGCTAGATTTAATTTAAGATGGGGATAGTTCTAGTTCCAAAAAATGTATTAACTGGACCATTTACAAGGTGGGTTGTAGTCCCCACTCAGATATGAAACCACATTCTTCTTTGTAGTATTTATCAATGCACAGGGATGTTTTCTCAAGCTTTATAATTCCATTGGGGCCTGCAACAACAGTGTATCAATGGACAAATGCCCAATGCACATAAATATGTCACATAATAAATCCTGCAGGTATATAGAGTATTTTTTCATTGTTTTTGCTCAATATCACCATTATTGTTACCTCATGGTGGACAAATTTTGTTGCAGTAATATTATTTTCCTTCTCAAGAGTCTGGAGTTGCTCATATGGATTCAATCTGCTCAGTTTGAGCAGGATGATGATTGTTCCAAGCAGCTGTGATAGCCTATGCTTCAAACTTTAAACCATTCTTTTCCCCATTTACAACTTCTTGATTGTATTATGGGCAGTGTGGTAAAAACCATTGATGATCATGAAAGTATCAACACACACTTGATTCTCATTGAGGGCAGATGCTACCTCAGACTGCCCCTCATGAATGCCGAGGAGTAGAAACTTCACATAAGGATTGCATGCTCCAGTTTATGTGTAATGGTAGTAGTTCTTGAGGTACTCAAATCATGATTCCTTTGATTTCTTTGCAAAACAAATTCAACTAATAACCACAACATGACATATTTTATAGTCTTCAAAGACTGCCATGCACAAACACATCTTCCTTCTTGTATTCTTATTGCCCCTCATTGGATTATATCATACTCCAAATTCAGTCAGTACATATCTCAAGATCATTGTAAAGGGGTGGATGGCTGCTTAATGTACCCAGTATTTTTCACACAAGGATTTCACCTCTTTATACTGATCAATCTATTTTTTTATTGCTTCTATGATATCAGTATTTAGTTTTTCACTTGAAAATTTGATGGTAATTTTTTTTACCTTTTTCAAAATAGTTTATGAGCTGTTAATAAGATGCAAGAGAGAACATTAGATTTTTACAGTTTCATGTTATCATATTTTCTTTCTATCTCCTCCAGAGATTTGGAGTTAGGGATTTATATGGGAATTCTCACAAAAAGCAATATGTTTAATTTATGTTACCTCAAAGAATTCTTTTGATTCCTTTTTACTGTGACAGTTTCATTACTCCCTTAACACCCTTAGGAGTAATTTAATTCATTCTTTGTTATTAAATGGTTCAGTTGAGTTAAGTTTTCCATATAGAGAAATATAATGAAATTCAGAGTGAGAATCAAGTTTTGCTACTTATATCCGAAAGCATTCATGGCAATATTAACAACACCTTCAATTTATGGCAAGACAAGGCACATGAGATTCAACTCTAACATGATGAAATGTTTGAATGGAGGTACAACTTGCATCTACCTATGATGTTTGGCATCAATCCACCTTCACTACTCATACCAGTCAGATAACCGAAAATTCCAAAATCAAGTCATCAATCCAGTAAAGTGCAATGAATTTTGAAACCTGTTTCTTCATCAGGTTTTTTTGGAAATTCTAATGATGTAGAGAAAGTTCATTGTACACCATTAGGTGTCACATTAATTTTGCCACATGGAATTATTAAATGACAAAAATACAGTACCTTTGGGAGCATTAAAGCCACCCACCCAAAGCAAAGGTACCAAATCCTTGCCACTTGTTACAATCTTCCTCAAATTCTTCCCATGATTGTACTTTGAATCATCCATTTCCTTTGTTGTGGATTCTTCACTATCCTGTGCATCAGGTTGGAAGAATTATTAACCCTACTATCATCAGCTTCATCAACAACCACTACTGTCAAGGTCATGTCTGTATCCATAAAAATATCAGCCTTTCCTTCCTCATCAGCACCAACGTCCTCTCCTACATGATATTTTACTTGACCCTCAAAATTGTCAATATTCAAATTTCATTGGATACAGACTTCTGGAGGCTTCTTCCAGTATAATCCAATGAATCCACAGGAACAACTTCTTCCCACATATCTTAGTGGCTGTATCCTCATCATCCCTCCAAGGCTTGAGAAAATCTTTAAACTGATGTTCAGTGGCATTATGAAAGTGGTGAGGATTGTTCTTGAACCTTTCCCTTCAGAGACAATTGTTTGCCAAGTAATCTATCTTGTTTCTTGTGAGATGGCAGTCATTGCACAAACACACACTGACACTCCAACTAGTGTTTTGAAACTTCTGTAATGTTGAAAAACTACAACACTGCTACGTAAGTT
>JALLOT010001834.1:0-19654 GCA_036939595.1 Thalassiosira livingstoniorum | reverse complement strand
TAGGGGGGGGGGGTTGGGGGGGGGGCAGCTGTCATGTCCGCAGTGACGGTGGCGGTTATCGGTGGAGCTGGCAACACCCGTGGCGGCAGGTGTCATTGTCGACGGTGTCGTTGCCATGGATGTCATCGTCAACCGTGTCGAGGGATCGTCGTCAACCATGTCCACCAAGGCGTCGTCGACCGTGTTGACGATGGCAAACGTCGACTACGGTGGATACAGCGGTGTCGACGACCGTGAGGACGGCGGTGTCTTTGTCGACAACGGTGGAGACATCGTCGAAGCGGCGGTGGTGGTGATGGCGTTTTTGGAGGTGGTGGTTGGTGGTGGCGGACGATCGATCGCAACAATGAATTCGTCCAAGGCGTTAGAAAAGTGGGGGGGATTAGCAATATGTAGTGGATAACAATGAAAAAAATTATTGAAACAAAAGGCAGAACTTACCGGTCGCTAAGGGGGGGGGTGTGGCAAGTGGCAATCGATGTGGACGGAACGATTGCCATGGTCATTGCCACCATGAATTTATTGCTAATAATAATAGATGGTTTGTGCTCTTATTTTTTATTGTGTTGTATTATTATTATGGGGGATATGGTACCACGTATTGTAGGGTATGGTAGGGGTTGATAGATTTGGCGATGTTATTTGGGTAATAAAATTTTAGAGATATGGAAAAGTAGGAATTTTAAAAAAAGTGTAACTGTTTTAGAAATTGATCCCGTATGAAATCCCGTATGTTTTGGGCCCGTAGGAATGAACCGTCTCACACACTCACCAAAGATTTGCCATTTGCCCCTGTAAAGATCCTTAATCCTGAATCAGTCCTGAAATGAAAGGCCCTGAGAATCCTGAATGATTTCCATCAGGGAGCTCGCAACTCGCAATCCTCAAAACAAAGCATTCCTTCAGATTCATTCATAAATAATTGCAAAGTTGATCAAAATGGCAATCAAACCAATTGATGCCCCTGAAGCTAGGGAAGCTTGCGAAGTTGGTGTTGCTCATGAAGTTGAAGCTGCGTGTGATGCTGGTGCTGCTCATGAGGCTCGTATTGCACGTGAGCCAAGGGGAAGCCACCTGCCTCACAGCTGGCACGGGTACAAGGTTGGGTACAAGGTTGGGTACAAGGTCGGCGAGAAGGCCAAAGCGTGTGATGTCGTGCTATCATCGTCATCCTCACGAGGGTCAAAGGCATCTAAGGCATCTCAGGCATCCATGGTATCTCAGGCATCGCAACTCCGCGAAGGGGACGCAGCCTTCATCCGACGATCGGATGGGAGTTGGACGTATTCCATCGTGCTCCACTCTGCCCATAGTGCTGACACTGAGGGGTCTTCTGCTGCATTCATTAATTTCCTAGTGAGTTCGGATGGCTCCACGAAGAAGATCACGCGCAAGCACTGGGGGACCAGAATTCGATTGGTTCACGGCAATGCTGCCAAAGTCAATGTCAATCATGATGTCTGTGTCAACAGCAGCAGCGAGAAGGTGAAGAAGGCGGATGGCAGTAACAACAGCAAGAATAGCAAGAATAGCAAAAACGGCAAGAATGAAAAGAGCAAGAGCAGCAAGGCAGTAAAGAATGGGAAAGTCGGCAACGGCGAGAGCGCACTCCGCAGTGACACACTCACATCAAGAACATCAAGAATGTCGAGAAAGTCCCTCGTGGATGAAGAGTGTCTAGAGTGTCACGGCGACAGTGGCGAAAGTTCTACTGAGGAGTGTTCGCCCATTTCAAGCGTCAGCAGTTCCGAGGAGCTACAGCCGCAGCAAATTCAGAGGCAGTCGATACAGTCAATGCACTCAATTCAGTCAAAGCAATTGCATTCAATGCAATTGCAGCAAGTGTCACTGAAGGCATTGGAGCCCACGCGGCGAAGCAGCAAGAACAGCAAGAATAGCAGCTGCCACGAGAGTCAAGAATTCATTCCAAGCCAAGAACGTATTCAGAGTGTCCAAAGTATTCAAAGCATTCAAAGTCGCAGTCAAGACGACGAAGAAAGCGACCACGGGCAAGGCAGCAAAAGCCAAGAAAGCCAAAAAATCCAAGAAAGCCAAGAAAATTATCAAATTTACAATAGCAGCCAAGCACGGAAGACACAGAGGAGAGCATCGAAACCAGCGAAACCATCGAACCGACAATCCATGACCAAAGATGACTTTCGACATGGATGCGAACGAGCCTCGCTGGTCTTGCGTAAATGGATGGCGGATCACGACACCCTGAGCAATACCAATGCCAACGTCAAGGGAGCCCAAGTTCCATCGGATCAAAACAAGTCTCAGATCAAGTCTACACAGGCCAAGTCGAGCCAGTCTACCCAGTCGTCGGGGGGATCGGGGGCATTCCGCAGTCTGAGAACTGAATACAAACAAAAACAACAGAAACAACATCAGAAACACACACAGTGTAGGGCATTCTCCTCTTCTTCCATCGGGGGCATGGGGAGAGTGAATCGTCGTAGAGTCAGCGACATGTCCCAATTGCCAAGCCATCACGACCACATCCACAATGATATAACTCGAAGGGCGAGCGAACGATGCTTCGAATCTCATAAATCCATGGGTCGAGCTCTGCAACAACAACATCAACAGCAATCACACCCACAGCAGCTGCAACAAAGGATCAGTCGTAGAAGAAACACGGACACTTCCTACATGAACAGCACCACGAACAACATTACAAACAATAGCTACAGCAACAATGGCAGCAGCAACGAAGACCTCTCGGCATCGTTCACTTTCCGACATGCATTTGCGGCAGTCATGGCAGAACGGAAGGGCAGTGCTGGCAGTGAGAAGAGTCGTGGTAGTCTACTGCGTCACGGAAGCACTGGGAGTGAAAAACTAACTGGGAGAACTAGTTGTCGAAGCAGTGGCAGTGACCATCGTACGAGTTGTGGCAGTTTTGGCAGTCGTGGCAGTTTCGGCAGTAGTTTCCGCCGTCAAAGAAACAGTCAAGGCGGTTACGGCGGTCCATGCGGTCATAGCGGTCAAGGCCACGGTAGAACCTCATCTTCGCGAAGGAATACCATTGGCGATTTGGTCCAATGGAACCACTCGAAAGAGGAAGATCACGAGTACGATCGAGACCATGAAGATCACGGTGAAGATCAAGGTGAAGAGGATCGAGAGGATCCACTCATTGCATCGTTGAGACAGGCATTGGAACAAGGCAAAGATATCAACGGCACCAATGGCATCCATGACGTGCATGACACGGATGATTCGGACGATCGCCATGATCGTCGAGGACTATTGAGGACAGCCTCCGATAAAGCCATGAAATCGGTTCGATTCCTTCTGAAATCATCCTTTACCAAGGAAAAGACTTCGGAAGGGACCAAGATTAGTGATTCTGCCACGGATGGTGTCAATGATGGTGCCAATGATTCTGTCGCCAATGCTGCTAAAGGTGACGATGAACATTTTGAAAATGATGAGAATGTGCATCAAATTCAGAAAAGTCATAGTTCCAACCAGAGATTGTTGTTGAGAAAACAATCGTTGGAGGATGCGCGTTTGGTTCAGACTCAGATGGAGTTGGCAATCAATAATATTGACTAAATTCATTTCATCAGTGTTGTTAGTTTACTATACTATGGTTCATCATTGTAAAATGGAAATATTTGTCTACTTTGACATTACAAATGAAAAAATTGTACCATTAAGTTGGGTGTACGGCATTGTAGTGCCGCGTTGGTTTTTAGCACTTGTTAATTTAACATAATGAAATTCTAATAACAATAAAATATTGGAAAATAAAAAATAACATGGGGGTGTGACAATAACAAGGGATTTTTCGAAAAAGTAATAGGAAGAGATACAATTGTTGGATAATATGAGGATGAGGATCGTCACAGTTTAGCACTTCAAATCTTGCTTTCTTCCTGTCACACTTATTTGTCGTATGAAGATTGGAAACAATGATGAAAGACACAATTGTGATAGAATTGACAAATGCAAATACTGTTTTGACAATAATTTCGAAACAAAACTATGTTAAATTGCCTGATATTGAGTTGTTTTGCAAAAAAGAACAGTGTATCATAAAGCTATGTATCCTGACATAAATAATGTAATTTTCAATAGATGAAACTATAATCAAGATTCATATTTGGTAGTAATGTTTCAAAAAAAAAATCTGGCATTGAGTTGAAAAACACCAATGTGAGTCATTAGTACACCACAATCATGTCATGCATTTCTACAGAGATGATTTAAATGTTCAAATTTGGCAAACTGTGTGTTACCGAATATGATGAAACATGGTGTGTAATCTCTGTGTTAAAGATGAAATCCAGGTGTGTATGATTATTTTCCTTCTTCTTTTTGAGTTTTTTCAATGGTATCACATGCAAAATGCCTTTTCTCAAAGATACGACCACAGCAAACACTCCATGATTTTATTGGAAGAGCTTCAATACCAAGCATGGTAATTAAATGAATTCATCTTGTTTGCAAGATTTGAAATGATGCTTCTCTGCTCAGTTGCTCAACAATGAGGATGTTATCCTTCGCCATACCTACAACTTTGATCATGAAGGCTGATTTTTTTTATTCATGGTGTTCAATTATTGGGGCCTCTCAACCTTTTTAAAAATAATTGGTATCAACAATTAACAAAATTATGAAGCATCTGTTTATCATTGTTCCACGTTCTACTATTTTACTCAACATCCACTGCTGCAATTGTTGATGCAAAAATGAGGTCACAATATTGGATTGTGGCATGAGGGGGGAGATTATGTCCCCTGTTTTGAGGAATGAGGAATTTAGTATGCGTCTGTGCCATGATGTAGTAAGTGGTGTTGTTGCTGTGTATGAAAACAGCTTGGTGAGTGACCCATATGGCATCATCCAACATTAGAGCTAGTGTTCTTTATTTTAATGACAAAAATGATGGTACCTGGTTCCATATCTCCCCCTTGATGGGCAGTGGTGGGTGGAAGCAGTCATCAGCTCCTGTTGCCATGACATAGGTTTTGACCAGCAATGGGGTTCTAAAATGGGGTTGATGGGTTTCCTTTTCTAGGGGTTAGGGGTGGTTATATGAAAAAATAGCAAAACATATTTTACACTAACCATGATGCCTCTCCTAAGTTCCATATAAAACAGTCTATGTTGATAGCATTTCATTATTCAGCTCCCAATCCTAGAAATGATATTTTTGTTCTGTTGTGTACCCCTAAGAAAAAATGCCTCATAACATGGTGGGTCCTATTCATTTGTGTGTTTTGTCTTCTTGGTCTTAGGAGATCCATTTATTTACTTTGAACAATGGTATTTGCATGCCTTGAAAAAATTGGATACAATATGTATTGAGGCATTATTGCTGCCATTAACAGCTGTAGCACCGCAGTCTATTTGAGAATAATCCAGTGCTCAAGTTTTAAACAATTGTAACATGCTTAGCGTATACAAGTCAAATAATGAANTTAAAAATGTAAAAAGTATATGTATTCTTCTCAGGTACAGACAACGTATAGACCCTGCAATTCTAGTAAAAAGTTATAAGATGATTTTATTGTCACCTAAGTCTTTCTTTCTTCAAAGTCATCTTGATGTGATTCTTTTGTGTAATGAAATCTGAGTGACCCCTTTTTTATTGTTCATGACTAATTATTTTCATTTGCTTCTATTCATTCTGATAGCTAATGATAACACTGCTCTCTTAATACTGTGATTACCATAGAAAGATAGAAATTTATTTCTAGCTTGGTACTATGGTGAATAAATTTTTACTTAAATTGTACAACATTATCTACTTTTTCATTGACATAATGTGTCTACATTTTCAATGGAGCTATCAAAACATACCTATATGTCAAAAAGGTGCCAATATTTTCTATGGTGATCATGGCATATCAGATGTCTGGAAATTACAGAAGCCACAGAAGCATGATGGAAGGTTAGAAGCAAAGATGCTCAATAACCTTCGCTAAATAGTCATATGCAGATTTTGCATTTCATGAGAGATCTTTTCAAAACAGATATTGTAAAATCATCTGCAATAATGAAACAAACACCAAATGTCAAGGAACATTTGGCTATCAGTTCTTAGTTTCTATAGAGTGGTAAACTTCATAAATTTGACACATACACATGATTACATGAAAACCCAAAGTGCAGCTTCAGCTTGCAATGGACACACAGGTTTGTGTTAGATAAGTGATAAGAGTGCTGAAAGAGAAATCCATCTATTAATTGGTGTTGGTGGATGAAAATGTAAGGTATTGTGCAGGAAATTTGAAGTACACAACCATGTTTAATGGCTTTCTATTCAATTTTATCCATAGAAAATAGGTACACAAAGCAAAAGCCAAATTAATTGAGTTACATAAGAAATTTTCATTAAAGAATTTCCTATTTTTTCAACAGTCACTCTCATTTTGAAGAAATCGTGTAAATATAAGATTTTGTAATAATTATCTCTAAAATTGCATCTAAAACAATACTGACCTAAAATGAACCAAAATGAACTGATTTTTGTTCAATATCAGATTGTACTGATTTACATAATTAAGCCCATGTACCCCAAATGCAAGGTTGTTCACAGAAAATCAATCCACCATGAATAAGGAGTAAATGTTCAGAAATTTCAAAGTTTGAGAAATAAATTCCCCAGTCCTGTATTATCTTTGACAAGAATCAACCATAAGCTTGATCTAATGATTAAGTTTTAAAATATCAATACTTTCTTTCCCATGTACCAAGTGTGATACTGATACTTGACAGCAGCTTTTACAATTACAAAACAGTTTCATGTTGAATCTTTGTTCGATTGATTTAAATCCTGTATTTGTTGAACATTTTGAACAAAGGTTGATTTCTTGTGTTGTCATGATACATTCTGACTAAAGTAATAATTTTGGAGAGGTAACTTGCTAAATGTTTTCTTCAGTAACCTCTAAATTAAAATAAATACAAACATTTCATGAATATATCCCTTTGTTGGAAGATTTTGGGTATTAATGATTTGCTTTCAAAAATAAATCATAACAAAGAATAGAACATAAATAACATTTTTGCTGTCATATTGTTCTTGAAGAATAAAAAAAATTAATGGCATGTAATAATGACAATATCCAATATTTGAATCACCGCTACTTGCCACCTAGTATCCCTAGTATTATCCTCTCAATGATTGGTTTAGCATGACCCCCCCTTTAGGTGTATTTTTTAATCAGATCATTTTTTTATTTTCTATTGTCATTAGGGTATGAAATTTCAATGTGGCACTGATATGGCTCCTGGAGGCTCTAAATGGAAGGTATAGCCATGTTTGAATTCTTGTGTTAAAACCCAATGTAGAAATACTATGTTTTTTCATTTTTCATTTTTCATTTTTTGAATCTTTGTAAACCTTGAAGATTATATGGTAAGACACAACAGAAAGACCTCATTACGATGAAATTTCAATCCCCCTTTTTGAAAGAATGCTTATCAACATAAAAAATGAAAAAATATGTTCAAATTGGCAGATTTCTTCTCAATTTGAAAAACACATACATAAAATATAACCTAAGCAAACATAGTCATAAAAATGTGAAATCTTTTTAAAAAATTGGTTTTAGAGTAAATTGAAACACATATATTTTAATTCTTCCCCAATGGTACTGCAATGGTACACGTTATTGTACAATGCAAATACTGTCTCATCCTAAATTAGGATTACATCATGGCTACTCATCATAGCCTCCCTCCTCAAGAAAAAATTTTTTGAGAAATATTTTAAGTGGAGGTGACTATATTTGTGAATACTCATTATTTCACAATTATTGGGCCTTGGCCTTTTTTTGGAGAAAATGATAAGATTATTCAATATTATACTCTCTTCCAAAATAGTCCCCACCACTAGCTTTGAATCAGTCCCAAATTTGTCACCAAGCATGCATTGTCTAGTGATGAATTTAAAAAAATAGGAGCAGTTTTCACAATAAAATATTTTGGTTCAAAGTCTACAAAAGGGTGATTAATTGATCATTGTATATTCTTTAGCCGCTTCTCTTGCTTTGGTTTATAACTGCATTTCCTCCAAAATATTGAGTAAGAGGGGGGAACAAATGCAACTATAATGTAGTCAGCACCCAATTTGTTCATGTTGTGTGATATACTTTGGGTTGTCACATTTTTAAGAGATGTGAATAGGCTATCTGTTAGTCTCTGTTCAAGATAATATTACTAGAAATTTTACCAATTCTTGTGAAAATAATTTTTAAAAGCTGGAAGGGATTGTTTGTGTTCAATAGCTACTAAGATATGTGATAATTGTTTTTAAGGTTATATAAGCATATTCCAAAATCAGGCCAATCTCTTGTGCTCTTATCAATAATAAATATTATAATATTTACTTTTTACCTTACAATAATACAGGTCACCAATTTGCACTGCTGTGTATCACTTTGTTGAAAATATCACTTGTTCTAATGTTGCTGTTCATTGTAATGAGATAACAAAAGTAATAAATTATTATAATTGCAGCTTGTTAGAATACTATAAAAGAACAATTGTTCTATATAAAAAACAGAGCAAAACACAATTATCTAGGATTTTTTAATCCATCAAACCAATGCATACCTGAGAGAAAACATTAACTTGTCAATTTAAACTTTCTTCAAGAGAACTGAAGTTAATTTTTTTAATTAATTTTGCCTGTCATCATATTTTTCAGTGTAAATTGTCTTTATTTTTTATTAATTTCTACTTCCTTCTGCATATAGTTGATAAAAGCAAGTTGAAATGAACATGATCATTGGAGTTTTGCTTTATTTCTATTGTAGCATCTGAAATCTCAAATGAAATAAGAGATCAAAATTCTGCATCTGAATTGGTGGATGACTTGTGTCACTAATAACCTTTCATTTTATTTCTTTTGTTAAGGGTGTATATGTAAAATGATCCAGCAAACCTTTAAAAAAGGAGTGAAGGTCCAAAACCATGGATCCATATTAAGGTCTTATCAAGACTGGTCAATGTGCAATGTATGATGTTCTAGAATAAATGTTTAAAAAATAGAATGATTTGTCTTTTTGAGCACTATTTTTTATATTTAAACAACTCTTTCCATTATATACTTAAAACCTAAATCAGTCAACTATCTTGTGCAAGTTATAGATTAATTGATGTGTATACTTGGTGCAAGGATTCTTGTAAATAGTTGCAACTTGGCCAAATTTTTTGAAGTAGAGTTTATTTTTCAATGTCTTAATTTACATGTTTTACATTTAAAAAATTAACAAAACAAAAAATATTTAAGTTATGGTTTAAGGATTGGCATGTAAATCTGGTCATAAAGTAAAAAATATTAATTTGTTTGATGTCCTAATTTTTAATGGCCTTTTTTAATCCTGGACACTTTTAAACAATTTAAAACTGTCTTAATAGAATAAAATCTTCAGTACAAAGTTTAATTATTTTAATAATGATGTTCAAATAAATTGCTTGTTTTTGAAACAATTATGAAAACAAATTTTCAAAAAATGACTGTTTCCTTGACAGATCCTGATATTAGGTTTTCAAGATGACACAAAAACCAAGGACTCTGAAACACTTGAACACTAATTGAAATTTCATTACTAGATTAGTTTTAAGTTAGTACCGTGTCTGGTGTTGGAAATAATTCATTTCTTTTGGAGTTGTAGCTCAGGAAGGTAATACATTTGTTTTTTATAAACAATTATTGTCACTTCTAAGATGGACATTAAGCACTTTACATTCCTTGAATGATACCACTACATCATATCACGTGAGTGGCTCATGAGTAATATCACTATTTCTATTTTTCTCTCTAGATATACCTCTTGTAAATTTGATTATGAGTTTCTTAAAGAGAATGTAAATTTGGTTTTGCTTGTTCCTAACACAACAAACAGTGCATTTGACTTCAATTCACAATAGATTTAATTGATACCCTTACATTCAATGACTGGGAATTGTTGCTGGTATCAAAACCACCCTTATCCATGAACATGCATATGATGGATCCATGACATGAAAATTGATTTTTGACAAAAACATATGGTTCCTCAGGTTAAAAGCCATCTCATATTTCATGAGTTTTTGATATTCTTGTGACAGGAGCATAACTATTGCTTTGCTCTCCTATTTTTTGCATATATTAAAAATTCATTCTGACTGTTGATTGTATTTAGTTTTGATTACAAAGAACAAATTAATATATTGATTTCATTCTGTGTTCAGTTTTACAAATGGGTTTAAATCATATCCCTACTATCAAAATCTAGACAAAATCACAATTTATTCTTCTCAGCTTCAATGAGTCCAAATTCAGTCAAGTCAGGTCCTTTTGCATCATTTCTTCAACTTCTGAGATAACATGAGTAAGTAATAAATACATAAGTGTCATTCAATTGAGTTACAAGAATTAGATATTTTTTATTTGAGTCCAATTTGCAGTATCTTTTGGTTGGGGAACAGGTGTTACAACTACTGTTAAAATTTTGGTGCTTTGGACACGTCATGGGTCATGAGAAAGGTCATGTCAAAATCATTTTTGGCCCACATAACAGAATGGAATTTTCCCTGTACTTACTAGAAACATGTCAATGTATGTGAAGCAAAAAATTAAAGAAGTTTCAAACTTAGATTGCATGAAAGAAAACAACTCTTACAAGTGTATGAATACATACTATCACTTTCATTTGTGTAAATATTTTTTTTGTGAAACTGGTTCACTTGTTGAAAAAATCTTGATCTTCATCACTGTAGATACTATTCTTTGGAGATGAGAGGACAAATGATTGATACTAAGCAATAAAAGGAAAGGACAAAAAATAAAAACTTTCTTCTTCTATTACATTTTCTGCATCAGAATCAGAATTCTACTTATTTATTAAACAGGGATATTTCTCATGTTCTTGAACACACCATGGAAGCATCTGAGACAAGTTGAACCAGGAATGGATTAATTCTACTCTGACTGATATGAAAATGACAATGCTAAATGAAAATAATCTTGTATTATTTTTATAACTATGAGCATTGTATGAAGAGAAAAAATACAAAAATTTCAATTTTAAGTTCTCTTATGAACGCAACATGTTGATTGCAAAAAGATTGATGTTGTTCCTTTTGATGCAAAATCTAGCCATTCTAGTAAATATTTTTTTGGTAAACCTTGTTTAGCTTGTCCTTATGGGACATGCCCTTTGGGATTTGTCTGATACATACATCATAAAAGATCAAGACAAACCTCTTTTTGACTTCTCAAATTAGGGTCCTTACTTTTAACAACCAATAGCAAATGTATGGAGCTTTAAAATACCTAGGTTTGAAAATTTGAAAATATAGTACCATTTGAGTTTTTGTTGAGATTTATGATTCATCTCATATCAGCTCATTGTGATCTTATTGTGTGTTTTGCTTGACTTGTTCTTACTGTAAGAGCCAGGTACAATTTATGATACTCAGGACATGGGATATGGTGGGACAGAAAATATGTTTAGTTCTGTCTTGTTTTCTTGGACATTTTTGATTGGGGTTTGTATTGAGAATCCCAATCGGCAAGATACTTTTTCCTCATTTATCTGTTTCCATAGTTTATAGTTTCTCAAAGGGTGAATAGTAATAGTACAAAATAATGGCACAGCAAACATATGAATTATATGGTGCTGTGTAACTCTATGGAAGAGCTGGTCTGTCTGATTGGCTAGTCACAGTAAACAATAGTATACAAAATATATCTACGACAAGTCATCCTTAAAAATCAGATAAACTAGATCTGTATCATTTGCTTCTGAAAAAGATTCCAAGGATAAGAGAAGTGAATCAAATGGCAGGAGAGGTTACTTGGAGTCAAAATTTGGTATTTTTCAAAGCAATATTATGTGTGTCCTGAGTGTGATTCAACGTTGTTTTCCAGAGAGACAATGGCTTCATCACATGCTAGTAAAGGTCTGATAATCAATGTGATTATTGTTTGGTGCCCATTTTTTTGCCTTCATAAGAATATTAAAATGAACTAATTTGGAATATTAAACAACAATAATTATACCATGGTATAAATTAACAAGAATTTTATGAACCAAAGAGACTAATCCTTGACAGAAAATGCCTCATTTTCACTGCCTGTTACTTGGTTTCTATCCAGTTTTCCACAACTATCATTGTAATACTCATCCATGAAAAAACCTTGGTAGTGTTCCAATTGTTCCAATCCATATCTCCTTGGTAATCAGCAATTGCAGCTACATCAATGGTGTGCATTTTGCCATATGTATCTTGAAGGTGAAGAATTAAATCATATGCCAAAATGTTGACAAGCTCGTAGTTGGGGGCTTTTAATTTCTCAATGTATGTTTTTTCTACAACAGAGATGATAAATATTTTGGATCCCAACTCAGCTACATATTATGTTCCATGCTCCTTGATGCACTTTTCATGGATGGCTTCATGCTCCTTTCTCTCTCTCTTGGTGGCAAAGGCCCCAATTGTGTTGTCATACGGTGGAGGCAGATGGAACATTGGAAACAATGACCCACATCATTATCATACTCATTGTAATCCATGAGGAGACCCAGCAGTCCATGCTGGCCCTTCCCAATGTATATGGTATGTCCAAGAGGAGTTTGTGAATGCACTTCTCCAATGCTTCAACATCAGCCGTAATGAGTTCACTGATGATTACCCGGGTGCCCTCAAAGAGGGTGGTGACCTGTTTAGGGGTCATTGTTGTAGTTTTTGTGAGGAGGGGGGGTGGCGTCGTGTGCCTAGTGGTGCAGGATAATGTTAAATGTCCATGCTATGTATGCTAAAGAGCCCATGGTCAGGGTAGAACTTACATAGCTATTTTATGTTCCTTAGTGGGACTAACTTTGCTAACTGTAACTGAGCCCAGGTGGGATCTACAGACCTCTAATATCTCAAAAACTATTTGACTTCATGCAAAACCCTTGAGACACAAGAAAGCTGAGAATGAGTAGAAAAATCATCCTATACATCTAGGTAGAACAAAATGACTTCTCCATACAACATCAATTCAAGTGTCTGTCTTTTTTACAAGTGCCACTCTAACTAGGTAAAGAGATGTTATGTGCCTCTAAGTAGGAAGCAATACAAACTACTATTGATATAATAAATATAAATTTGCTAAAAAAACCATGTGACCAATCACATGGTCTAACATGATGCAACTCGCACATAACCCCTTGAAGTCAGTTCATGCACAAAGGCCATGTGACCTCTGTGTGAACAATCACTACTGACTACAGTAGGTAGGTACCAGTATTTAACTATTTAGATACTTACCTAAAATCAAGTAGATCTTCACCAGGCATTATCTGAGCACCACAGCCATTTCAGGCACTGGAAGAAGCATGAGTAGCTCGTCTAGATTTTACTAACTCAACAACCAGCAATAATTACTTGGACTAAGTTTTACTGTGTGTGTTAATTTTCATTGGGTCCCTATAATTCTAATTAGTTGTCCAGTTATTTCAATATTACATTTAGTACTAATGCTACATAAAATTACATAGAAAAATATTTGAAAAAATCTCATTTTGGTCGAGAAACATATTTTAGGGTGTTTTGCTCAAAAATCATAATTTTACATGACCACGTCTTGAATCGTATTAAAACCGCTATTATCGTGAGGTACCATGCGTTGTGCATCATTCTACTGTTGCTTTTCATGGACAAAGCCAGCAGTATTATGTCACTCTTTCTTCTAGATTATGCCATCATGAGGGCATACACTTTTTTTAGACATGCCTCTATGAGGGCATACACTTTTTCTAGATTTTGCTGCCAATAGGGCAAATGCTTTTTTAAATTATGCCGTCATGAGGCACAACAGCTTGTTGGCATTTTAGTATCGTATGTCTATCATACAGTATCATACGTAAAATAATAAAAATATAACATAGTCAAAAAAACCAAAACAGCAGTTCTAGTCGCGATTTCACCGCTTTTAACTGCGGATTTGAACTTTGCCACATTTTAATCGAATGGGACGACGATGGCGCCGCGGCCGGCTGCCGCCACGAATATCGTTCGAACCCTCATCTACAGCAATCAGAGTCAGGACTTGAGGGCAAAACAATAGTCTTGAGGCATGATATCATTCGAATCATCCCTCAGGTCCTGACTCTGAACGGTGCTGAGTCAATACAAGTGTATCGACTTAGCACCATGGCGACGGATCCGAAATCCGCCGCCGATGCCGCCGCAGACGTTGGGGCCTTCAGCACGCCACAATTTCGTTACCTGTGTGATCAATAAGCATCTATGACCACGATTCGTAATTTATTCGCACTCAGGTAACAAAATTGAGACGCTTAGAGCGCTCCAAGGCGACGACCACGGCGAGGGAGACGGCGGCATCTCGACGAAGCCGCGTTGCTCGCGCCTCTCGCCTGCTGCAAAAACATGGTTAATTTCGTTACCTAAATGTATAATTAATATCTAGGTTCTATGTGCTTTTATTATTACTACTCAGGTAACAAAATAGAGCCAGTTAAGTACTAGAAATTACGTGTCGGCGCCATGGTTGCCGCGGCCGCCATGGTCTGTTGTTTGGTCGATGGAAAAGCACGGGCAAATATCACGCGCAAGTGACGAAGTTTCGAAGAAAAAATTGTGGCGGGCGGCTGGCGGGCGGAGACACTAAAATGCCAATTACTAGGGACGCGAGCTGTTGTGTCTCAAAACAGACACAAATCTTTCTCATTTTCTGATACCTCTCCAACACTGCTAAAAGAAGCATGAGAGTATTTTTGTGGAAAGTATCCATTGTCTTTTACTTTCAAATTTAGGGGGCTTTTCTTACTTGCTGTTTAGAAAATTAATGGATGAAATGCCAAATTGTTGCAGAAGAATGAATTCTTATAAGCTAAATAATTTTTGAGAATAATAGAAAAATCCATGTTATGATCTCTGTCTGTTAGAATCATGATTCATTATAAACAGCTTTATATTTAAGTTGTTTCTTGTTTTGTATTTGAGCTGATGCCTTTCTTTAATTGAACACAAGTTTTTAACCCATAAATCTTATTTTGGTGAGACAGAAACAATCTGCCCTTGTAAATTAGTGGAGCACCTACAATCATTAGATGAGCCAATGTACCAAATGTCAATATTGCCCATGTACCACTGATGTGATTTATAATGATTGATCTTACAGAATATTATGATGTAGAAATGCAATTCATGTATGCACCTGTAATTAGATTACAAGACATAAATTTGAAAATAAAAACATAGTTGTAATAAGAAGAAGATGAATGCATGGTGACATGATACACGAAATATGCTTTTTCTTGTTGTCCCTGACCTTGACACTTACACTGCAAAAAAGACTATTTCAAAAACAATGCACAAGAAAATGGAAGGTTTCCATCCATTTAAATTATATTCAGAGACAAGATTTGAAACTGTTGCTGTTTGTTCTGTAAGAGACTACGGTAAAACAGAAAAAATATAGTCAAATCTTTGGCCAAGCATAAACATTACAAATATAAAGTACATGTGCAAGAAAGGTACAAAGACTAGATATGACAACGGATGATTCTAGAGACTAAGATTAAAACCCCATCGTGCTCACTTTTTGAGGTACTTTGTGCATTATTGGTTTGCTAAAAAATGATATTCTGTCATTAGAGATCCCTGGTTTGTTTGTATTTTGCTTGTCAGGATGAAATTTACTCCTTAAAATGGTACAGCAAAATGTTACTTTAGATGACTGGATGGATATCAGGATGCAGCCTGTTTTCATTCTTTCTTGGGTGAAAAACATTTGGAATGCTAGTCTCACTTTTGACAATGTGGTTTGGGCTATATTACATGATAGCTATTTTTTGAATAACAGTGTCTAAATGCAAAACAAATATGTTATGGTGCAAGCAAACTAAATTTGACACACAATTCCAAAGTTTAAAGCACCAATGGACTTATTGGTTTTTGATACATTGGGGTGAGTGGCCAGGAAATGAAACAGTTTTGTGGTCAGAGTCAGGTCTATGAAATATTGCATTCGGGTAATGTTTTCAGGCCTTTTTAGCACTAATAAAATAAGTTGATCACAGTTCCTGTCTCAAAAATTTACCCCATCACTGTAGTTTAGTCTTTTATTTTTTGGTAGCCTCTAGTGTGTTTTCTATGTAGTAGTACATCATACATACTTCTGTGTAAATAACATACATATATTTTTGGATAAACAATAATGAAGCACACACTCAAGCCATTACCATGAATTCTTAATTCTAATTTTTTCTCATTTTTGAAATCTCAGTATAATGATATTTTTATGCTGACAAACTTCACAGGCATCTAGGGTATGATTAGTTAATGGATTCCAAGCGTTAAAATATCCAAAAAGGTTGGTTGTAGCATAAGGTATTGTGATTTTTGTGTGAACAGATTATGGTAATACTTTTTTGGTGTAATTCTGCCTTGTTATCTTCTTCCTTTTCTTACCTGATATTTTTCATGCCATATTTTTATGAAACATTGTTTGTAAGCTGCATACAGAAATGTGATATCTCAAAAGCTATAGAGGTTAGTTGTAGCATTTACATGACCAAAACAGTGTCAGAATTCAGGTTCTGCTGGCATGTTGCTCACTTATTAATTTGTTTGATGGTGTCTTATTTTACAAGCAGATCAGATGGGATAAGTAAAACCAATCAAATACATCAATTGCTGACAAAGGTTGGTTTGGTCAAGTGTTAATTCAAATTTTGTGTGAGACAAATTACTATGATGGATAAGACCATTGTAGCTTTCCCACATTGTTTTTCTCAACTTCTTTTTTTCTTGTACCACCAAACATCACAGGAACCTCAGGAATGATTAATAAATGGGTGTCAAGATTTAAAATATTCAAAAAGGTTGGTTTTAGCATGAGGTTTGCAATTTTGTGTGTGAGAAGATTATGGCATTATTTTTTGGTGTCATGGTGCCTTATTATATTCCTTCTTTTTCTCACCTAATATTCTGTTCCATGCTATTTGTGCAGACAGTCTGTTTGGGAACTGTAGACAGATATAAATCATTTAAAAATCAGCAGATGTTTGTTGTAACATTTTTATGGCAAAGCAGTGATGCCAATATTTACCCATGCTGACATGGGTGATAATGGTATTCAGGTTCTGGCATGTTGCTCACTGAATAATTTGTTGTATGGTGCCTTATTCTACAGGGAGCTCAGGGGAAATAAGAACAGCAAATTCAATACATCAGTTGGTCCTGAAGGATCAAAATCAAATTGATGAATGACAATATGGGAGCTATCATTTTTTAGCAGATTATGGAGCATTTTTGACAGGTTTAAGAAGATTGAAAGATGAACTTGCACAACATTTATTTGATGTGTTTTCTTGTACAAAGTGACATTCCAAAAAAGAGACTTGATTTTAAAAATTAAGTGATGTGAGCTTGCATGAGTGGAAAGAAATTAAAATAAACACTACAGGATGGGGGAGAACATTGTGCCCGAGAAATGGTATTTGAAAGAAGACGCAAGAGAAGTAAAACTTGAAGTATAACAAAAAATACAAATTACTGAACACACTTTGTGCTTACATTGAAGAGTACAGATATCTAAGTAAAAGATAAAACTAATAACATCTCAATTTTACATTATTCAGCATATTGTTTTCCATGTTATAACTATTTGTTTGCCAATAATAAGATCATGAAAAATGAATGATTAAAACTGAGAATGCATGTTGTTGTACATTATGATTACTGAAATGGTGTGGTTCAAACTCAAAAACAGTTATTTTTTTCAATCTTATGAATGACAAATGAGGCACAAAAATAGGCAGAGTGGAATAAAATTAAAATTTTCAAAATAAATTGCTGTACCAGAATTTAGTTATTTCATTCAGCTCACAAAAAGTTCAAAAAAAATGTTTCCTTAAAGTTTTGAAATGAATATCTCAAAAAATAATACCTTCTATCAACAGTATAATTAAGTTTTTACAAATCCAAATGTCAATAAATCATGAAAAAACACACCATTCAAAATAACCCAGCTATGCTAAGAGTGAGAACCATATATTACTTCATATAAAATCTGTAGAATTATTACAATAAAATAAACATAATTCTGATAGCAGGTCAAATTAATGTTATTTTTCATTCAACATTCATTTTCACTTCATGTGATGGTTAATAGTAATACTTTCAAAGGTACACAATATCAAACTATGATGATTGAATGGATTTAATAAAATCACTGTTATCCCTTTTTGGCATTGATGCACAAAATTTCCTAATAAACTTCAAAGACACAACATCTCCAAATGACAAAAACTAACTACAAAGCAAAGAGTATGACTAGTTTCCTACCTCTAGGAGGTGGCATAGTAAAATGTGAAAATTCAAACCCAAATATATATTTTTTTAAATGTTGGATTTGTTAGAGATATTATATAAATAATGAAGTTTTCAAAAGAATAAAGCAAAAATATTGATTAATTTCCCAGTCATGGCAAAAATAATGTTTGATCAAAAACAAATAGTAATTACTAGTAATTATTACTTTTAATTAAGTAGCAAAACATTTGAATACTGAGGTTTTATTTTGATCAGTTGATGTGTGAGTTAAACATTTCTTGGAGAATTTTCATTCATGTCAGTTTCTACTTATACCCTTCAGGTTGTTAAAGAATCATTTGAAACAGTATGTATATCTTGTGATTAAATATATGAAAATCATAAAAACTCCCTTAATAGTAATTGAGGGTATTTTCTACCTCTATCTTTGGTTCCATAGTAAAAGTGCATCATTGCTCTATTAGCATCATTAGGATAAACATTGAAATCTCAATTATTATTGCCAATGAATTTATGTTTGAGGTGTGAACACCATACTGTATTAAAAATAAAGTATGCCTTGCCTGTATTATGCATTTGATAGAAAACGTAGCAATTTTAATCAAACACACTTAGTAATTGGAAGCCCCTTATCCACAGGCATGTTGCAACACAAATTACACAATAAGTTTACTGAACCTTCAGGCTAGAACTAACTATTTGTCAGGCACAAATCAGCAACTTTTTTAGTTTGATCTTGTTAAATACCTCACAATTAAAGAGACCCTAGTCTTCTAGTAGATACATTGCCTTCAGTAACTACTTGTCAAACAAAGGAAAAAATATCAATTCAAACATATTGAATTGCAAATGATTCTGACAAAATTTTAAACAAAATCATTACTATGAATAAAGATAATAAAGATCAACCATGATTGCAAAATTTAAAGTACTACTTCTACTGCAATAAAAATTTGCTTTGAAATCATGGTAGTTATTACACAATATTCTATAAAAAAGAGTTTGCCTTGCTTTTGTACGGAGCAGATTGAATGCACAAGTTCTTTAAATAGAATATTCTTTAGTTGACATCTGCCCCTCATGCACAGCCATGTTGAATTAAATCTAAAAATCAGAATAAACATTATAACAAATAAAAAGATTTAAAACTACTTGTTGAAGTAGCAATGAAACCAAAATTGGAAATTACAGTAACTTAAAATGATCAATATAGTCAAAGCAGAAATATAAAATGCTACTGAAATTGTACATCATATTACAATGGCTAAAATTTTAACTATTCATTTAATTTAACAAAGTATTCAATGTTAATACTTGGAGTCACTCTATATAAAAACTGATCGGAAGAGCACAC
>JALLOT010001833.1:2700-14022 GCA_036939595.1 Thalassiosira livingstoniorum | reverse complement strand
TTTAAAACATTGATCCGAAAAAACCCGTTAAAGGAAATTTTTCTTTTTCCGATGGTCCAGTATGGATGATTTTTTCAATGACAATTGATGATTGCCATCACCAGAGAATGACATTTATGAAATAGCAATAAAGATGCCCATGATCTGGATGATATTCCAGGTAAACAATTCCAAAAACACCAGAAGACATTAAATGAGGGGAGATTGATACGACAATCTAACTACCTATGTCAAAAATGTTGGAGGAGGGGGAGGCGCAGCCTGTCAGGAGCTATTGTGATGACAATAGTAGGGGGGATTAATAAATATTTGGCATTGTCATTGGTAATGTCCATGGATTAGATGAACTGTGGGGTAAGAGCACAGGAATAAACATGAGATTTTCCAAGAAGAAATGGGACATCAAGTTATTTTTCATTTTTTTTTTTTGGAGAAGCTGGGAGAAGAAAAAAATATGAGACTACCTTATTCTAATTGGATAAAAACGGTCGCAAATAAACCTGTAAGTAGATCATGTGCTGGTTTCTACTGGTTTGTAAAAATATATCAATGTTTACGTGGGCGATGAAATGGGCGATAAAGTTCAGGGCGATGCAGGTGGATCACCGCACCTCGTCCTGAACGCTGATGAAAGATTGCTGAACAATCTGCATGCATGCATGCAATGCATGCAATCAGCATGCAATGGAGAAAAAATGAACAAGACGTCCGCTGCAGTCCAAAGTCCGCAGCACCCCACCCCGACACCCCTCACCCCTCACCCCTCACCCACAAAAGAAAACAATCGACACAGTGATCAAGACTTTGGCGAAGAGGATTAAATTCCGCAATCGTTGGTCAAAGTTTGCTCCCCTTAACAGTCGACAAGGCACGAGCCAGCACCAGTGATCGTGCCCAACGCCCAACATCACTCATCTACCAACTACCAAGGTCGAACTCCGTTGGGACTGCATATTTTGAGCCATGGCATTAATAAAGAAAATACGGCCTTCGAACCAAAGGACGACGCAATTATGTTCTCGGCAACGAATAGACACTATCATTGCTGCTGTGATGATGTTTGCGCTCGTTCTGTTTGGCACCATCAGTCTGCTCGCCGGACAACGTCGCTACGAACGCACCAAAGGCATTAGATCGCAAGCAGATAATTCATCCGCTTTTACACAACAATCATCTGATCCTAATTCATCTTCTGTCTCCATTCCGGATTCTGCAAAAACACCAATAAAAGATGCAAATTTTGCAACCTTACACACAACACTTGGAGACATTGGCATTGCACTCTTCCCAGAACTCACCCCCCGCACCGCCGAAAATTTCCTCGTTCACGCCCAATCCGGCTATTACAACAATGTCAAATTCCACCGAATAATACCGAAATTCATGGTACAAACCGGCGACCCAACGGGAGACGGCACCGGCGGAGAATCCATCTGGGGAGGAACCTTCCAAGACGAAATCGTCGGAACGTTGAAGACGCTGAAGCACGATCGGCCCTATGTTGTGGCGATGGCGAATTCGGGGCCGAATACGAATGGGAGTCAGTTTTATATTACGCTGGCTGCGGCGCCGTGGTTGGATGGGAAGCATACGGTGTTTGGGAGGGTGGTGGAGGGGAGGGAGGTGTTGGGGAAGATGGGGGAGGTGGAGACGGATGGGGAGGATAGACCGTTGAGTGAGGTTAAAATATTGAGTGTAGATGTAGGCTATAAAAAAGAACGTTGATTTCAGTATGACTTGCAACCCAAGTGAGAGGAAGTAACTCAAAAGAAGTGCCCTGACTTCTTTGAGGCAGAAAAAGGCACACCTTGCACTTTCTAAATATCTCAAGAATGAGAAGAAACAATTTTTCTTAAAAACTCTTCAGGGATTGTTACAGCAATTTTTACTAATCTGAAAAGAATCTGCAGATCTGCTACCGAATTTCAAAAGCAGCTACTAAATAATTTCATTTCTTCCAGTCTACCTCGTTATCATTTAAATATGATGCTGCCTGAAGCTGCTAGCTCAAAACTTATTTAACTAAATCTCAAAAAAATATCAGTCTTACCTCACACTCTCTCACACACCATCAATTATCTAGACTCTTCCTGTATCACCCTTTCCACAATTGCTGACTGTCTATCATTAAAAACATCCACCAGTTCAAAATCAAACCCAATATTTTTATCTTGAGTTTTTGGTATTTGTTGTAATGTATAAAAACAAAGCTATTTGCCACCAAAAGTAAGGCTTGACTTCAAATGATGTGATTACCAGAGTGCACATAATATGAAGTTATAGAATTATCCTTTGTTGAAACATTGTCAGTTAATCCTTGATCCAAACTTTTGGTACATGATAAAGGAAAGTTTTGACAGGATGGTTTTGAAATAAGTAGGATAAGTAAACACATACTTTTAATAAGTTTTTTCATTTTTCAATGCAATACCATGATTGCCATAAAAATGGCACACTTCTTTGCCTTGGTATTTCCTCTCGGTAGAAACATTCTAACAGCTTATTGTATCACCATTCCAATATTAATTTTTGGTATTGTATTTTGAACACTATTTTGATGCAGGGTGGTTAAATGGCAATTGGACATCAAAAAAGTCCAAGTTTAATTGTTTGTTCAGTAGCTCAAAATGAAATGCATTGTCAAAACTATAGTCTCTAAAATTCTGATACTCCATTTAAAAAGTATCTCTTGGATAGTTATCCAACATATAATTGAGCTTCAGTAATTGACACAAGACCAACATTTTGTTGTAGCATGCCTGCTTAGAAATTAATAAAAACAAATTTTGGAAGTCCTAACTAAGAAATAATGTCTTTTAATGGAATGATAAAATTTTAGGTACATTGTATTTCCAAGATCATGCAAATTTAAATTTTATCTTATTTTTACAATATGACAAAGCACTCTGTTTCATGTCTGTGATGAGATGTTGTGTTTAATATGTATACTTGGATCAAAATTGGGAAGTCTCATATTTTCACATGTTTCAAATACAATTTCAATGTTTTATTGTCATCAAAATATAATTCACATCAAAGAGAAATCTTCCTACAGCACTAACTCTGCTGCCTAACTCCGCTTTTTTGATTTTGGTGAATCTTTTAGAGTTCTATATTTTTGTCTCTCCAATACAATGGTAACTTTTGTGCATGCAGTGTGGTTTCAAATAAAGTTGTAGGCTTTTAAGTGTAAGCCCTCAACAAGACATGTGTCCCCCCAGCTATTTGACTGAAATTTCCATTTTGTAAAGGTCTAAACAAAAATCTAAAAAATTAAATATGAGCAAAACAGTGACAGTGGAAAGCTCACAAATGTTGCCTTCTTGGGTCACATTCCTCCAAAATGCAATTTTTGTTGTCACTTGTCCAGTCTGTAGCCAGGCTGCTTATGAACCATGCATTATTGAACAAACATGTTCAAAGAAACAAAATAGGAAGATTGTGATGGATTTAGAGCCCACAATAAAGTTGACATTTTATACATGGACTTCAATTTTTGGTTAAGTAGAGGCAGGAAAAGATTGAAAGATTGAAAGGTTGAAAGCTGTTATTTTTCTGTGGAAATAGCTCACAAATAAGGATTGACAGATAAGGAGACTTAATTTTGGTGTGTTTGAGCAAATGGAACATATTTTAGATTAATTTTAAGAAATATGTTGTATGCATCTTAATATCATTATTCTCTGCCTCACTGTAGTAGGATTTGCTTTGATAGGAAAAAACACGTTTAGTAGAAGGGTTTTGTCATAGACATTTCATATATATTTTACCATTTAGAAACTAGTTTTTCTATCAGACTTGTTTTCCAAAAAATCAGATGGAAATATCTCAAATAAAGCAAATTTTGAATTGTGCCTTGATTTCTATACTGCTGACTTTGACATGCCAAGAAAACAACAAAAGTTCCATTTATCTTTGTTCATTTCAAAATTAATTACCATGGATCATGACCTTTTTCCATATTTCATTTCAATGATTCCCTTTGTTATTTGTACTAGAAATTGAGCAGTGTTGCACCTATTTCAATAGGTTGTGTTTTCATTTGAGCTTGATACAGAAAATATTGAATCATTGTTTTTAAAAGCCTTCCAACAAGTGATGTGGTTTTAATGAGTACAGATAAAACAATACTTTTCAACTTAGAATATGATAATATATTTTTTGGCCATCCAACTGTATCCATTATATTCTTCTTCAAAAATACATGCAGTGAATGCATAACAGCATCATTGAACTTAATATATGATAAAAACATCCATTCTTGTCCATGAATCCATAAACAAAATGGATGAAGTTACTGTATAGAAAGAGCAATTAGTTGATCTTGTTGTTGGAGAAGAACAAAAACTTTTGCATCTGCTCACCAGAGACAACATTGAGGGTTAAAACATGACTGAAAGATGGAACAGAGAAGATCACACAAGTCATTTTCTGAGATGTACCTACAATATGTGTCTTAAATATAAAAAATCCATTAACTTGAAAAAAGTACTTCTGATGATATTTCATTCTGACCTCTGTGAAAATGCACTGCAATGTGTCATCACGATGATGAGAGAGGTAGGAGTGATGTTCAAAAGCTTTTTCATTGTCACCAAACCATATCAGATGCTGACTTTGTTACCTAGATACATCACAATTGTATCATTAAATTGTAATATACAATAGCTAAGAATTTTTTAAGAGTGAATAATGAAATAACAGTAACAAGAATCAGCAACATCAGCTGACATGGTCATGAGGCTATGATTCTCATCCTCATTGTTGATTGCATTTTCAGCTTGGGATAGCAAAAAGGAAGAAGATAACTTGCTGATTTAGAAGGAAAAGTACATCAAAGTGGCTTGTGCTATGTAAGACTTGGTAAAAATGATGACCAGCGAGGAGAATACTAAAATGGCACTAAGCTTCGATGCAATGAAATGTTTCAAAATAGTTGCGCAAATTAGATCCTGTCAACAAAAAGGAAACTTCCAACTTTGTAGTCTTTATGGTATCATAGATGAAGTGAAACACAGCCTTGATAAATTGTCCTTTTCACATTTTGTTACCTATTAATGTAGCCAGTTAATCACTCTCATATGGAAGTATGTTCTGGTTTTTTCTAGCGTTTACTTGATTGATAAAGATAAAGAGAACTAAAAATGTGGATCCTTTTAGTAGCAATGCTCTATGTTAGTCAAATAATTAACCCTGAAAGACTAAGTTTGAAATATGGCAAAATATTGCCAGATGTACAAATTGACTATTTGGTTCATAGAACCAACCATGTTTTTATGGTTCACCCCTAAAAGTATTATTTTTTGTACAATCACTTCACATTTAGTCTAAACTCTATTTAAGTTTGATAAAATTTAGATGCATAGTTTCTGCCAACTTTCTTGCATTTGACCAGTTTTAGACTGTACAAAGGATGATCTTGGCATAACTTCCAAGAACATACTTACATCCAGAATATTATTGATTTTCCAATAGAAGTTTCAGGTTTTGTGCCAAAAGGATAAAAAATTCAAGACATGTTTTAAAATGTGCATATGATGAGATTTTTTTCAAATGATTAATTTGAACATGACATCATGCTCACAGTATAATTTTGAGTTGCAGATCATGGAAATAATTGTGGTAGCTGTGTTTATATTTTTCAAAGTCTAGATTTTGATATCATTCACTCACACAAAATATGTCAATTCCTAATATGTTCAGATATGATCATCCTTTGATTCAGCAAGCACAACATATTGTATGAAATATCATCCCAATAGAAAAAAACTACAAGAAGTTGTTTCAATCAATTTTGAATATCATGATGAACTTTGTTACAGTGAAAATGTTTTGATCTATACCAATGATTCTGTGATGAGAGCTGCAACACAATACAGAATTGCTCCCCATCAATTATAATTCAAAATACTTTTATTTCTGCTTTAGACTGAAACCAAAACTGAAAGGAAGGACAATCATACTATACACAATTTATCATTTGCATCTATTGATCAAGAACTCGCAGTGTAGCAAAGGATGATGTTCAGAAAGACCACCCAGTGGTAGGAGAAGAATATTTCTCCCAATCAAGATGGGATGTCTCTAAACACTTGTGCATAGACAAAGGGACAAAGAAAGAAAAACCATTCCAAAATAAAAGGTAAGGAAGAAGAAAGAAGACAGAAATGAAAGAAGATATTCTGTACAAGTACTTGAATGTGTTGGTCTGCATGAACATGAGAGTGCTATTATAATATATGCTACAAATAAACTATGGTAGTTCTGTTCTTTGTCAAATCTCTCCAACAGCTTAATTATATTTCCACCAATAACAGATGAATTTCTTTTTTCTCAAAAAGTGCTACAAGCTACAATCCTAGACAAAAATGTCTTGGTCATTCACAATTCAAATCAGAAATCAAGAATTCTACTACGAAAACAACAAAATGTAAAACACAAAAATCCGTTCGAAAGTAACTTTTGATTTTTTATTATTTGTATGATGCATTCATTAATTTTGTGGTAGAAAAGTATTTCCTCTACTCACTCTTTTTAACTCAATCATGTCATTTTGGCATTTGGGAATTGCAATATCTCCCACTCTTCATTTTTTCACTCACTTACACACCCTTTCATTCCTTCCTATTGATACCTGCGTGACCAATCACCTCTCACACCACTCATCTCCATACGTGATGTACAAAACTAACTCACTACTCAACTTCACTCCACCTCACTCAACCTCACTCACCCTCACTCAACCTCACTCAACTAACTCACATCCACACTCAAAATCTTAACCTCCTCCAAAGGCCGATCCAACTCATCCACCTTCACCCCCTCAATCCCCATCACCACCTCCATCCCCCCCACCACCCTTCCAAACACCGTATGCTTCCCATCCAACCACGGAGTCGGCACCGTCGTAATAAAAAACTGACTCCCATTCGTATTCGGCCCGGCATTCGCCATGCTCACCGTAAACGGCCGATCGTGCCGTAAGTGCTTCTGCTCCGGTCCAATTTCATCTTCGAATTCTCCCCCCCAGATGCTCTCTCCGCCGGTGCCATCCCCGAGTGGATCGCCGGTTTGGATCATGAATCCGGGAATGATGCGGTGGAAGAGGACATCGTCGTAGTATCCCGATTGGGCGTGCCCGATGAAGTTTTGGAGGGTGCGGGGGGTTTCGGGGAATAACTTGATGGAAATGTCGCCGTGGGTGGTGCGGAGTGTGGCGTGGGTGGCAGTGGCGAGGGGGGCGTGGAGGGAGGCGTGCGGGTCGGGATTGGATTGGTCCATGTGGGAGGCTTCGAGGAGGTCGGTGGAGGAGGGGGGTTCGTTGAGGATGTCGCGGGAGAGGATGGCGCGTTCGTCGATTTCTTGGTGGGTGTTGGATGGGTTGGATGGGTCGGATGGGTTGGGTGTGAGTGGATCGTGGTGGCTGAAGGTGTAAAACCTTCGTTTGTTGTAGGCCAGTGCCATCACTAACGAATCGTTGAGGGGTGACCCTCCCCTTCCACCCTTCCCACCCTGCCCACCCTTCCCACCGTCCTTGTCATGACGAATGGCCGCACTCGATCCCCCCATCCTCGCCAATTGCAATTGCTGATCCACCACCGCCTCCCCGAGACAAGGACAGACGGTCAAAAACCGTAAGTTGGAAGCATCCCCCTTGCCGATGGTGGCGAGGACCTTGTGCGTGTGGATGTGGATTATTTTGATTCCGACGATGGTGGGTAGGAGTAGGAATGTTTTGGAGGCGTCGGAGGTCTCAGTTGTGTTGGTTGTGTCAGCTTGGTCGGTGGTGGCGAACGCCATGCGGATGGATTGATGGTGCGATTCTTCCGAGTTGGGCGAAATGGTAGAAATGGCGCGGGCACTCACTCCACTGCTCCCACCACCTCCACTGCCTCCACCACCTCCACCTGGCTTCGGAGGCAACAGCATGACTCCCCCCGTCAACAAATGTCCATCCTCCATCTCCCTTTCCAACGCCGCTCTCTTTCCATATTCAATGGCATCCATCCCCATGAAAGTTCCTTTGGACCCTTTGGACTTGCCACTGTTGCCGTGGAGCAATCCATCATAGACTTTCAAACGTTCATCATAACAGCAAATCAATTTACACCCCCGAAATTGAAACAGGCGAATCTTTCGATCGGAAGCGTACACTGCGAAATGAGTGGGGGTGGTGGCAATGTCGATGGCGTAGGTTTTTTTCTTCATGAGGGTGTAGAGATCAGTGGAGAGTTTGGATTCGAATGGCAGTTTGGCATTGTGGATGTTCATGGCATTGTTCATACTATCACCCTCATTCCCTGTACCACCAGTGCCATCGTAGGAGAGGTCGGGAGTCCAAACCTCCAACACCCCCGTGACGTCCCCGCTCACCATCCATCGGTGTCGGCTCTCGTACGCCATGGCAGTCAGGGGAGCGGCGTGGTGAGTGATGACTTTGAGGGGGTTGGAATGGGGTTGCGTCGCGGAGAAGAGGAGGATGGCTCCGGAGGGGAGGTATGGGTCTTGATCCAATGACTCCAATGACTTACTGGTGTTGGTTGAATTTGCTGATTTTGGTGTGTTAGAGCTTGGTGTGTTTGTTGTGGAGGAAGCTGGGCGGGGCCCATCGTCATCGTCACTGTCATCAACGTCATTCTGTTGCTGCTGCTGCTGCTGCTCTCGTCGTTGGTTCCTCCATTGCTCCTCCCACTTCCACTCCTCCCTCGTAGGCGCCCTCGTACAAACCAACAAGTACAATTCTTCCCGTTCCAACAACACCGCTTGTCGTCCCAGTCGAAACAGCTTCCCACCACTTCCTCCACTGCCACCACCACTAACACCACCAGCACCACCCAGGGGAGAAATAGTAGGTAGGGGTTTCCCAGGCCCGCTCACACTCGTACGAATCATACCACCCACGTCAAACGTCGCCACGTCGTAAAATTTCATCACCCCATCCCAGCCGATGGACGCCACCGAATCCCCGTTGGGCTGGGAGGCCACCAGGGCGAGGAGGGGTCCCACGTGGGACGAGTAGGATTTGACGAATTCGAGGCAGCGGGCGGGGATGGCGGAGGGATCGCCACCCATACCCCCAGCTGCACCACTGGAACCCCCCATGTTGCTTCCACCCAGTCCGCCCCCTCCGCCGCCAGTACTCATTCCCCCCACGCCAGCAGCGGATTGGCCGGGAGACACCCCCACCCGCTTCCAAAATTTCACCACCCCATCCACGCTCCCCGTCATGACGTACCCGTGCCGCAACGACGACGCGACGTGGGTGACGGTGGATCGATGCATGTACGATACGTGGTAGTGCTGGGTGGAAGGTATGGCGTGCATATTGGTTGGAGTATTGTGTCGAGATGGTGGCGATTCATCGTGGCGGTCGTCGTGATCGTCCCGGGGACGTTTTTTGCTTGGGGCGGATTCCATGGTGCGTGGTTTTGAGTTTTGAAATTCGAATTTTGAAAAATCTGTTGCGGTTTTTAGAAATCATACTCGTACTTATGTTGTACATAGAATGTATATCATGGTACTCGTAGGTCAGTGAGTTAAAGTACATATAAGGGAGGTAGGTATGGAGTACTTTATTAGTAGTATTTTTTTTACGGTAACTTAGGTATTGGTACGCAGCAGCTCCGATCAGTGTTTGCTAATGTATGTGATTGGCTTGTGCTTGTCTCAAATGTAGTGCATTTTTGAAACTTTTTTAGTAAAGAATGAATATGTGCAATTGATGTGAGAATTTTGCTAATGTCTTTAGTCTGTGCTTGATGTGTGCTAATTATATGTATGTATCCTTAATGTGTATAGTATTCTTGCTTGGTTTTTGTTTGTGTGAGTCTGAGTCCTTAGTGTGAGTTTTAGCTTGTGCTTAGCATGTGCCCGTGATGCACTGAGAGTGAATTTATTGTATTTCTGTATACTTAGTGTATGTAATTGTAAACAATTTTTATTTATTTGAATTATTTTTTGGATTGAGAAAGGGTGCTTGTGTTTTGTGAATACGTTTTGACTTAGTGTATGTGGGATTGTGCTTATTGAGCAAAGTGTGGATAGTTTGATTAGTGTATGTGTAGGATACATATCAAGCATTAATGTATAAAATCTTAGTATTTCTTTGTGTATGTGCTGAATTAAGTTGTGTGCTTGTGCTTTAGGAATGTGTATCTTTGTTATGTGTGCTTAGTTCTTGTGTGAGATTGTGATATTTAGTGTCAATGTAGTGCATATTTCATTTTTATTGGAGCTACTTTTGTTCTTGGTTTTGTTTTTAGTGCTTGTTTAGTGTATGATCAGTTGTCCTTAGTGTGAATGGTGAATGATTTTAGAGTGTGTGGGGGGGAATTTTTTTCAAGAGATATCCAGAATTGATGTTTTCAGCTAGGTTTCAATTCTAATGGTTTTTCAAAAAGTTTCAAAAATTTTTCCAAAAAGTTTTCAATTACTTTTTTAAGTTTTTGAAAAGGTTTTCAGAAGGTTTTCAAACAGTTTCCAATTTTCAAAAAGTTTTCACAAAGACTTTTTTCAATTATCAAAACATTCAACAAGGTTTTGAAGAAGGTTTTCAAAAAAGTTTTCACAAAGGTTTTCATTAAGGTTTCCAAAATGGTTTTCAAAAGGTTTTCAAGAATTTTTAAAAATTTTGTTCTCAAAAAAATTTTTTTGGTTTCAAAAATGTTTTCAAGAAAACTTTCTAAGAGGTTTTCAAAAATGTTTTCATAAAAGTTTCAAACAGTTTTTAAGAAGGTTTTTCAGATGGTTTTGGGAAGATTTTTTAAAAGGTTTTTAAGAAGGTTTTCAAAAGGGTTTTCAAAAAGATTTTCATAAAGTTTTCAAAACGTTTTCAAAAAGTTTCTAAAATGGTTTTCAAAAAAGTGTTCAATTTTTTCAATTTGTTTCAGTTTTTTTTTGAATGCTTCAAATAGTGTCAAAAGGCTTCAAAAAGGTTCAAATTAGTTTTCAGACAGATTATTAAGAGCTTTTGGCTGTTTTCAAATACTGTAAAAAATTGTTTCTCCATTTTGTTGGTAATCAAAAGGAAAGTTTTTTTAAAGGGAATGAACATTCCAAAAACCATTTATTAGGACTCAAGTAATGTTTGTTATTAGTTTTTTGACTCAATAAAAACTTTTTAGCAGGGCACAAACTTTTTGTAGAACCAGTCAAGACTGAATATTTCTTATAACTCAGAATATGTTGTTTAAGAAGTAGTAAGATAAGAAAAAAACACCTGGAGTAGCCAGTGAATAAAGTGTTTTTGTCATGGCTGGTAAAAACAGATTTTCTTGTTATGCTGTGATGGCTTACTTACATGTAAGCTTACGTAGATAGTCA
>JALLOT010001832.1:0-14033 GCA_036939595.1 Thalassiosira livingstoniorum | reverse complement strand
TCTTCCGATCTAAACGAAAAATTATGTGATACTTGTTAGAGGTATGTTTGTTTTGTGCAATTTGGTATGTTAGCATGTCAAGCATTGAAGTTTGTTTCATGCAGTTTGGTATGTTAGCATGTCAGGTATTGAACGTGATAGAGGGAGAATTTGCAGCTGCTGTAGCTGAAGATGTAGTGATATGGCAAGGAAAGACAAAGATTAAACTGTCAATCATGAGTCGTATGCAGATGCAGGTATTTAAGCAATAGTACAGGAGATGGGGAGCAGAAAAGGCAAGTAAGTATGGATTAGAGTAAAGCTTACAAATATAATATAATCTAGGGTTACAATGGGAATCTAGCTATGCTACAGTAGTCCTGTTCTTGACTTATTAAGCAGTGGCCGGCCAGCAATGCCTCCAACTGGGAGGGCCTCACTGCACTAGTTGATTGCTGTAATGGCAAACAAAGAGCCTGCAGTGGCAACGGATTGCTTCATCACCATGTTGCTAGCTAAACTAACCAATATTACCATTTCAATTAGCATTATATTTTTTTTACAAAAATTGCTTACACCTACACTAGACTAATGCACATTGTGACTTAACTAGGGTGCTCAGCCATATTATAACCCCCTAGTAATTAAGTTTAATGTGTAAACTAAGATATCCCCAGGTAGTTTGAAATGAAATTGAGTGCAATATATTTTGTATGCAAAAAAGAATTTGCATTTTTACTAACAACTACTAGTAAAATTGCAATTTTAGGTACTTTTGTATGGAGTAAGGTGTAGAAGGATACCAACCTCCTCTTGTAAATATGTCAAACCAGCTTTGAAAATGGTATGGCTTGTCCATCCTGATGCATTCCCATTCTTCTTATTTTGGAGCAGTCTTCCTTATTTTTAATCAGTCCTGCTTATTTTGGGACATCCCTTCCCATTCTTCTTATTTTGGAACAGTCATTGAGCAGTCCTTTCTATTCTCCTTACTTTGGAGAAGACTTTCTTGTTTAGTGCAATCATATTTATTTCGGAGGGGCTCTACCAATTTAGGAGCACTCCTTCCTATTCATCATATTTTAGAGTAGTCATCAAGCAGTTTGCTGTATACTTCTTTAACCAGTCCTTCTTTTTTTCAATGAGTCTTGCTTATTTTGAAGCAATCTTTCCTATTCTTCGTATTTTGGAGCTGTCGCTGAGCAATCCTTGCTATTCTTCCTATTTTGGATTGGTCCTAAGTACTTACGTTGGAAAAGTTCTACATATTTTAGAGCAGATTTGAATAGATCGTATTCTTAATAAATGAAATGTTATTGTACGATACGTAAATCTCTAGCTGAATGCTGCAGAAAAGTGGCCTACAAGACTGCTTCATGAGCACAACAGCAGGAAGGATTTTTCATAAGAAGGTCGGCCCAGTTCAAGAAACTCGTAAAACGAAAACTAGTTCCTCGTGATGTGTTACTGACAGCTCTATGTGCCACCTACACTAAAATTTGCTGCCAAGAATCAAGAGGTAAGCGGTAAGCAGCATGACAAAATGTATGAGACGATAGAAACTTCATGTCACAAGTTAGACATTCAAACATTCAAACTTACAAATCGAAGATGCTACTCATTGTCTCGAAAATCCCTCTTGGCTTCTTGTCGCGCTTAGTACTGGTCGCCTTTTTTTGCTTTCTGGATCTAAACCCTAAGTATATAGGCACGGCCGGCTCAACTTTGACTTCCTCTTTTGGTTCATCAATAGCTATTTCTGATCCCACCAAATTTTCCTCCCGTTTACGTTTCTTTGAGCTTGACTTATCTTTCTTTCCATATTTCACCTCCGAGACTTTCTGTGCCGGAGACACAGTGAATGAAGAATAAGAGCGGCAAGATCGAATCACTTCACGGGGTGCTGGTGTTTGCATGGATGGTTCGGGTGTTGGTACTTCTTCTTCCATTGGTGTGACCTGGATTGGCTTTTTTGTTTTGCGTCCCGGCTTTTTCATCTCAGTGTTTTCCAATTTTGCCACAGAAGCTCTATGATCAGCGAGTTTGGACTCTCGCAAACGCTTGCTCCTCCTTGGACTTTTCACTTCGTTGAAGCTGGTGGGTTTTCTTTTGAGACTTGGTTTCTTAGTTGATGAAGCTAGTGTTGGTTTCTTCTCTTTCTGAGTTGGCGTCTTGAGTTCTGTTTTCTTGGAGGAATCAAGTGTTGGTTCCTGCTCCATCTTGAAAGACTTCTTGCAATCTAATTTGTTGGCGGAATCAAATAGCGGTGTTTGCTCAACCTTGACAGGAGTCTTTCGTCTTCCATAGCTCTTTTTCGATGATCTTTTTGGCTTTTCTGTGGGTGTTTCTGTTTTGGTCACGGTGATATATTTTGGAGGGATGACTGCACTGATTCTGTGCTTCAAATCTTGTGAAGATAATTTCTTAGGACGCATTTTTGATGTCTTCTTATCAGCTTCCTTCTTGTTCTCATTGGCGCCAGAAGAAGGAGTCTTCTCTACAGAACGAGTTGATGACTTTGCGGAGACTGGATTCTTACTCGATGACTGAACTAACGGTTCAGCAGTGAGTTCGTTATCACTTTGTAGCGGCATAGGAGTCATCATATCCGTGGATTGAATTTCCTTCTGTGACGAGAGAGATGCAGGAACACGATGCCTATTCTTAGCACAGTTGTTTTGGCGTGGAGTTGTCTTCGACGAGAAAGGAGTTGTTGCTGCAGAAATGACATCATTGCGATTATCTGAGTTCATACTCTGCGGTTCATCACACCGATCACCATTTACGGTTGGATCAGGAGTCTTGTAACTATGCCTATCATCCTTGCTATCAATGGAGACAATCCCATTGCTCTCCTCGGCCATGCTCGGACCAAAACTTATGGCGTTCTTGAAGCCACTCACAAATGACTGAAAGTCGGATTTTGCCGTAGTAATGACGCCATTGACAATATCCATAATGGATTGGCGAGCTTCCGTCTTGATCATTTCGTGTACTTCCGCATTGAGAGCCTTTGTCTGACTTTCCACAGCATGATCTTTTTCTGCTTGAATTTCTTTAATCGAGTCATTGACCAAATTCCTCAACTTGAGCTGATGCTGCTCTGAAGTGGAGTCCATCTGGGAAGTCCAACCTTGCAACTTGGAATGATTCTCTATCATGCCGTCATGTGCTTGCTCCATCAGTTTAGATATCTCCTCTTGTTTCTGTGCGAGCATTTGTTGCTGCTCTTCCATTTGCTTTGTGGCAGATGTAATTTTGGACATGATATCTTGGTATTGCTGCTGAGATAGGGTCACGAGGCCCCGGCTAGACTTTGCATCACTTCTAACAGAGGAAGTTTTGGATCGACTGAATGTGGATACACTTGCATCTCCTTCCTGCTCTTCGTGCTGCTCTTCATGCATCTCTTGATCCTTTTCCAAGAATTTCTCTTCTGCTTGTGATTTTTTGTGTTCGATTGCAGATTCTTGAGTCCTTAGCAATTGGAAATCTTGAGAGAACGAGCTCGATTTTCCTTGTTGAGACATCATCCCCATTGACTTGGATTCATTTCCTTGAGAATCGGCTTGGGAATCAACTTGACTCAAAGAAAATAAGCTTGCGTTATGAGGACGTGCACTACATTCAACAACAGAACCATCGTCTTCTGAATCCTCGTCATTATTTGCATTTACGTTGTTTTCCTCCATATGGTCGCTTGCTTTGGATGCCGATGGCTCTTTACCATTGATTTGGTGTTCGGCCTTGGTAGAAGATTCAGTGGCAGCAGTTTTCTGCGAGACTTTGCTGCTTGCTCCATTTTCGACTGGGGCACCATTGGCAACACTCGCAGAACCCTCTCCCTCATCATCGTAGCTAGTAAGCAAACACTCTCTTTGCCCCGGGCTTGCACTATGAATTCGAATCGTCGTCGGTGATTCCTTCTGAATCTCTTCATTTCGCTCGTTCTGCACCTTTTGACTCGGCTTACCTTCGTCGTCATCGTAGCTAGTGAGGACACACTCTCGTTGCCCCGGGCTACCTTCGAGAATTTTGATTGTTTTAGGAGACTCCTTCCCAGTTTCATTCTGTTGGTTCTGTTGTTCCTTATTTTGAAGTGCTTCAAGCTGACCATTTTGCTGAATCTGTTGGGGCTGATCATTCTGCTGATTCTGTTGAGTCTGTGAAGACCCCAACTGATGACTAGAAGAAGCAGAAGTGATTGGAGGTGCAATGGAAGGAGCAGACTGAGTGAGAGTCCTCGCTGATCTCATTCGATGTAATGGCGTGGTCAAAGCATCCATAGTACTACTCATCCACGGTCTGCTAGCGGAACGCGTGCGAACTCCCTGAGCAGAAGATAAAGTACTATGCTTTACTCGTTCTGCACTGAATTTGGCAGCTTTAGCTGCAAGAGCAGAAAAAGATCGGAGTGGCGTACGAAGTCCAGCTGAGAGAGTGGAGGCCAAAGTCGAAGGTTGAGTCAAAGATTTGGGTGGAGGAGGCAGCATCGCCAAACTGTTTGGCTGATGGCTCCTTGATCTGCTGGATGTAGAATTTGCCAATCTTGATTTTTTGGCATTGGATATGGCAGCAATCTTGGCTCGTTCTTCGCTCACTCGCCGATCGACTGAATTGGAAGACTGAATGCCCAAACGAGCTCGCTTTTCACGGCGAGGTGTACTCGAAACACTGGAAGAACGGCTGGATTGCCGATTGTATTCCACTTGCTGCTGCTGATGCTGCGAGTGGTATTGGGTGGAATCCTGCTTCGTTCGCATAGAACTTTCCGACCCTGGCCTGGGAAGTGGAGTGAGCATCGGCTGACTCGATTGAACAGAACCGCTGTCATCCTCGTACATCTGAAAACCCCTTCGCCCTCGGTCTCGGTCTTCCGGCAAAGGCTGCGACAATGACTGAGACGTGGGCTGCGAGTACGATCGGCCCGATGACATGTGCTCGTGAATGCTCCTCCTTTCATGATGACGAGATTGAGATTGCTGGCTCAAATGCTGCTGGTTCGACCTGTACCCCCCGCGTCCCAAGACAGACGACGATCGATTCGATTTTCCAGCATTGCCGGCGTGGCTGCTGGCAGTTCCACAATTTCCATGATTTTGACGAGAATACCCCATCGAACCTACCGAATTCTCGTTATTGTGATTGGAAAGCTCCGATGGACTCATCTGACTCAAGGTAACTTGAGAGTAGTCCTTGAATTCCATCGAATTATTATCTGGCACGTGGATGGAACCGTCGATGGGGCCGCCGGAGTTCATCGTCCCCATCGTGCCAACGTCGTCATCCTCAGCCATGATGGGATGATGGTTGATGTTTTGATTCGATGAGCGTGGATGATGACTCCTGCCACTGCGGGTGCTGTAGCTGTTACGATCGTGAATATCGAATCTATCTGCTCGGTCATGGCGATCGGTGTGTCCTTGGCGTTCGGCTCGATCAGCGCTGCTTCCTGCTCTGCCGCCGATGCTTCCGCTGGCTTGGCGACGACTGGATTGTTGGGTGTAGGACGAGCCGCGATTCATGAGGAGGGCCTGTCGTGCGTAAGCGGACGCCATGGTTGATGGTTGAAATAAAAAGAGTGGAATGGTGTTGTTCTACGAGCGAATAAAATTATGTTTATTGAACGACCGACTTGGCTTGGTTCATCTGGTTCATCCAAAGCTATCCAAAGCAAAGCTAGCAAAGCAAGAGCGCGCCACACCTGCCTTGGTTCCCCACCCATCATTCTTGGCAGTTTGTTGGCGCGGCAAAGCAATCATGCAAAAACGCATCACACTCACTTCTGAATTCTGCATCTAATCTCTTTCTCTTTGTGTTACAATTTTGCGTTCTCTTTTTGTTCTGGATAGAACAATCAAATATACTTTAAATTTTAAAAAAAGAGCTAAATAGAAAATTATAAAAATATAAACACAAAAAATTATCTTCTTAACCCCTAAACAAAATTAACAATTATTTAAACAATAATGCAACTCAAAAAATTTGTACGTGTATTTGTACGTAAAAATATATGAATCCTTAGTACACACCATTTTGGATGGTGTGGAAAACATATTGGTTGGAAGACGTAGGTACCACATGTATTACTCACTGGAGTAGGAGTATCTGGTAGTGCTGGTTCTGCAGGTACTTACGCTCACTGGTGAGTATTCCTAAGTACTACCTAGCTAGTGTACTTATTGTGATACATGTTACTCAACAATGATGATAAAACAGAAATTTTAAAGTACATTTAGTTGATCCCTATGGAAGACGGGTTATTAGACCCTTCCTAAATTGCACTCATGTTACTCAACAATGATTGTTGGAAATAATATTAGCAACTTCATTCAGGCAGTTAGTTTCGAATTTCCAACAACATGGGAAAACTCAATGCTACCAAAACACTTTGGGCTTCAGACTTCAGACCTTCAGCCTTCAGTAAGGATTAAGGATCTCCAATTTCCAAACAGAGTGCAATTCAATGCCTTACACACTTGCTGGTGATTGTTAGGTGAAGAAGTCTCAGCAGGTGTGACAGTTGCCAGTTGATTGTAATCAGCCATTTTGGAATTTCTGGGATGGACCTTCATCCTAAGTACACATCAGACTGCCTCATAAAACCATTCTACAAAGAACCATTTGATTGAGCTCACCATTTCCATGATCTTTTTCTGTGCGACTCGTTTTGTTTACAGCCCAGAGTGGAGATTTAGGCAATTCTCATCAAGGAAGAAGAGTAATTCCAAAAATTCATTGTTGTCACCACTTTTGCTAAGGCATTCAGTGCATGTTTTTTTGGTCGAGGGGTCAAGTTTTTACAATCTAAGTTCATCCAAGTATTGCAGCCTTCTTTCTCCCTCACTCAAACAGTTGTTTAGATAATTTCCAAATATTCAATTCTCTTGTTCCCCTATTTCGGAGCTTGTAGCATCTGGTCCCAGAGCAAGAACAGTTCCAGAAGAAGATCTGGTGTCTTCCCTCTTAAGTATCTCTTTTTGGTGTTGGATCCCATTTGAAACAAGATGAAATTAAAACCTACCCCAGATCCTCTTTTAAGTCTTCCCAATAGAACACTTGGAATACCTTGTGAGGGTGTTCTGAAAGCATAAGTCACTTCCAATCATAGCAGTTTCAAGGATCCCAGCACATTAAAGTTACAGGCTACCAAATGATCTATTTACCTTCACCTTAAACAAACTTCAATTCAATATGTTTGCCCCTGAAAATCATCCTTTGTGTTGGTACAGCAAGAAATATGATAAATCTGATCACTGTCTTCTGTATTCAAAATAACAAAAAGGGCTTCGCAACTGCACTGGGGACAGGTTCTCCATTTATATTCACTTTTTGTTGTATTTGATATCATTGAGTCTTCCACAAAGGTGGAACCAGAGTGAATGAATGAAGTTCCAGATTCTCAAAATTGTTGTTCCTTAGATTAGAAGCTTCAATTCATCCAGACCTGATGTCCTTGTCACACTGAATTTTGCCCCCTGTCATTCAATTTACTTGGCTTTGATATCTCCTTCTGCTCTCCTATTCTGTGGTCACTTACTTATCAGACAGCTCCTCTCTAGTTTTAGCCTGTTCCAATTTTCAGCACAGTATGTCAAATGTGACAAGATTTCAAGTTAGAAGAATCAGAAAAGAACATGTGCCTATCATACATTGGTGGATTGTGGGAACAAGATTATATGAGCCCCTCAGCAATGACATTGTCCTAGTTTCTGTTGTCTTGGATGATGAGGGCTTTTGGTTAAGACCATTCTTCTTGATTTATAAGATGATCTATCTTCACTTTCCTGCCCCAACATTGATCAGCAGCTACAGCTGTGAACTCTTGGATAACATTCCATACATTTTCAAAAAGGTGTTATCAAATAGACTACCAAGTTCTGAAATGAACCAGGTCAGACCATTGCAACTGTTTTGGATATTCTCATCTCTTACTACAATACCATTGTCCTTAGTCAAACTACAGTTAGCATTTTCAATGACTATTTCCACAGCTTGTCATATCCCTTTGAACAGCTGTCTTATATCATATGTATTAATAGATGATAATCAATATTTCACTCTAGAGTGAAACTTAGTAAATTAATGCAGTCATATTGCTTATTTTTACACATTTGAATTCAATAATCATGTAGCTGCTTTAGGTAGACTTCATTATGGATGCATGAAGATTCACATGGTCAAGTTGATCTCAACAGCATTAAAATTGGTGCCTGTGTGCTGATTTTTTATATCTAACATTCTAATTCCCTTGACAAAGCAAAACTGCAGCAAAATATTATGTAAAGCTCTACTCTGATCACATGGGGAAAATTGCTTTTCTGACTGACTTTGAGTTGATGTTTTACATGTAAAATTTTATCATGTTTTAAGGCATGATAATGATTTTCAATTTTTTTGTATATGTGTTCCTTTTACTAGTAATTCATATTCTGATCCTACACTAGTAATTGCTAGCAAAGATGTCATGATGTAATTGCATGGGGATCTAGAGGTAGATACATTCCACAATTTTATTTCTACTTAGTAATGATGTAGGAAAACCCATTTATTAGAGTCAATTTTTACATTTCACCTTCGCCCAGGAAAGGATTGGGTAAAATTTAAATATTCATTTACCTGGTCATTTACCCAATAAATGGGTAATTTATTCAGTAAAAATATTAGTTAATCCACCCTCATGCTCCATCATGTAGATGGTTAAATGAAATTGGCCATGGGGAAATTTTCACAAACTTGGTAAAATTATTTTAAGCACTTTATAACAGCTTTTTGAAGTTAAATTTAATTTGGATCACAATAGACTATCCACTTTAACATCTTTTCAATGTTGATTTCCATTGCCGCACAAAATATTTTTGAATCAGTAAGTATTTGTGCTTGTGCATTGGTTTTTGATGTTTCATTGTAAATGTTTAATTTACTCTCAATTTTGAGAACAAACTTGTAATGATGCATAGAATACTGCAATAGTAATCTGTAGTTCAGTTACATAGAATAAATATTATCACAACAAGAATCAGTCTCCTCTCATGGACTATGTAATAAATAGCTGCTACTATGCATCAGAATCATAACAACACTCCACTCAAATTAGAATTATTTCCATGATTTCTGTATCCCTGTTAGAATTAAAATTAAATCTAAAATAGAAAAATAAATTTGAATTTGAGTTACATGAAGTTAATTGTCTTCTTGACATCTAATTTTGGATTTTTTGTCTACCAACAAATCAATAATAAATTACTAATCCATCATTAAAAGATCACTTGGTCACTAATGGATAAATAATAAACCAGCAGCAAATCCTCACTATGATGAATCACAGAATTGTCATTATCATTAGATCACAATAGTAAACCACTATTAAACCAATAATGAAACAGTAATTGTAAATTACTTGTAAAGGACTAATGAAAAATAATTCAAAATTTCAATGAAAACACTAGTAATACAGCTGTAGAATCAAACCATATTTTTGGTTTGAGAAAAAACATAACAGTAGAGGATTGATTTGTGTCTTACATTGACACTTCAGCATCACTTACACAGAATCAAAAAAATATTGAGTTCAAATTTTTACCAATTTCATTTTTATTTTCAGTTACAATTTTTTGTACCATAATAAAGAATTGGGTACCAAGGTCATTCATCTTGTATTTTATCTTGTGTCATTTTTAAAATTACTTTATTTCTGATTTTTGCTTATATGGTTTTTGGAAAACATTTAGTTTTATCAAACACAATCAATAGGTGATTGTTGTATTGTTTTTTCTGTTACTATCCTTTTCTTATTGTTTTCATTGCTGTTTAAAAATTAATAAATGTTGCTTGTCAAGTCACCACACATTGCTTCCATACCCCTCATCATCAATGCTTCAAAGAAGCTTATGTAAAAAGATGGAAGCACCAATGTGCATTGCTGATTAATTTCTGGTTGCTTGTATCTCCATTGGCAGGGCTGAATAGACAAGATCTTGATCTTGGGATCACCTCATGTCTCATCTCATTATTGAAAACATCGTACTCTCCCTTTTTGCATTGGCAAGAATTAACTGACACAATAGGATTAATTTCAAATGGCAATGGAAGAAGGTCAAATATTGGGAAAATCATCTTAAGAGCAGTAAAGGGCAAATTTAGACTGCCAGAAAAGAAGAAATACACTAATGGTGGCAAAAGGAAAAATTTTGCAATTAGATGTGACATTGTTTTGGAGTAAATTATGGGAAAACCTTGGCGGGGCCATGGTGCCCTCTTATTTTCTAGTTACTACCAGGTCTAGCAGTGAAAGTTATGAGATTTCTTTCTTAATTTTGGAAATGTAAATCCCATTTTGTAGTGCAATTGTTTGCCATAGTTATAACACTAGTAAATGCAAAAAGACATAAGGCAATGTAACAATCAGCAATTTCACAATACAATTATGAATCTTCACCTTCAGTCATTTGCATTTGTAGTTTAGATTGGGGGGGTTAGAATAGAAAAAAGACTCACCAGTTGCAGAATGGTTGGCAGAAGTCTCAAATGGCTTATCATCACAGCAACATTCATTACACCATTTTGGTGCATTTTGATGGTTGGAGGTGTAAATGGGATAAGCAATGGAGTTGGTTGTGCCTGCTGCTTGGAATGTTCAATCATTTGCACTTCATGACAAATGACAACCAACTCCACAAATAGTTTTACATTCTATCACAATTTAATGCAACAAAATATTGTAAAATTTGAATCTCTTTACATAATCAATTTGATCACAAGTACTTGTTTTGACTAATAAAAAATCAGTGTCATTTTATTCAAAAGGACTATGTGAATGTAAATTTTACCTTACAGTGTTAAGAAGCTGTACTATCATTTTCAAAGACAATTTGAGGTTTGAGGAACAAAATGGTCCATTATAAAGACATCATCACATTTTTACAATATAAGATTTTGTCTTGTTAATATGTGACCTCAGTATATTTTAGTAAGATCCATTATTTTTACAAAATAGTACAAAAACTTGATACCAGGGGAAAAGATACACAAATGCCAAAAGTCTAAAAAGTTCTCATACAAGTAGACACACAACAATAGAGTAGGATAATTGTTAGTTAGTTAGTAGGATATGAGAATGTTGGAGAATATTAATATTCTGTATTCTTGATGGTATTTTTCATTGAGTTCAATGGTCATAAGTTGAGGTCATTTCTATGTAAACTTAATATTTCCACTGTTTTGAGGGAAGTATTAAATGCAGATTTTTGTGAGGAATTCAATTATGCAGCAATCATAGTGTATCATAGTGAAATATGCTTTGAAAATCTGTTGGTCCAAGTTAGGACTAATGAGTCATTGAATCCATCAAACTTGTGTGTATGATTGATGAAGTATACAAATAATTCAATGTACTTCTTGTTTTTCATCTTTGAGTTTTTTTGTGTAAAAACTCAAAATTATATAAAACCTTCATCTGTTTTACAGAAGTCTGTGCTTGGTAAGCAACAGTCCATCTATTTTGGCATGAAATAAAAGGAAAGATCTAAATTTCTTCTTCAAAATAGCCCAGTTTCTGAGTAAAACTGGGTGAAATGATACATTGAGTGCATTGAAACCCATTAAAGTCATTGTGACCCCAGAAAATTTCCAATTCTCAAACTGTACTCTTCTTGTTGAAAAGCATACATTTTGTTTTAAAACAAAGTATGAACGTATTAGCTTGTCATGGTTTTTCTGAGTTTCTCACAAAGTGTTTGAGTATAACAACCTTAACAAAGTTACTGCATTTATATTTATTATTGGACATTTGTCAATGATACCTGATTTGGAAGTAGTGACACCATGTGCCAAAAATAGGTCAATAAATAAATTCATATGCCGTACAATTACAACAAAACCAAAATCAATGGCAAAGCTTAACATTTATTTTGCATAAGGTATCAGATTAGCTCAAAAAGATAAAAATCTTTTTTTTTGGTATTACTTACATCATGCTTCAATAGTATTATTTTGTCAGATTTTGATATTGACAAAGAACACTATTTGAATTTCATCTGACAGAAATCACATAAATAATTTTCCAAAATAATTTACAATATTTTTTGATAATAAAAAGATTTGAGTCCTTTCACTGTATGTACTAAATTATTGTAATGCATCATGATAATAAATACAGTACTTGAAAGTTTGGAAAATGTTACTGATATTTTGATATGGTAAATTTAACAGAGTTTTGTTATTAATAAATGAATGGTGGCACAAAGTTATACTGTGCTAATCATTCCAATTATGACTGGAATTGTATTATTAATTTTTGTTGGTTGTTAAGCACATTTTAGTAGTTACAAATGATAATCAAGAATAACTAATATTCCAAAATCATTGCAGGAAAATTAAACTTATTGTTGATGCTAATCAATATGTGCTTTTAGAGCAAAATTATTTATTTGTTGAATTTGACTTTCTAATTGGTTTTAAGATTGTGTGGTTTTTGGCTTTGTATGTCACTAATAGTATTACAACTAATTGTGGGATCAATTAGTCTTAATTTTTTGAACTTCAAATATTGGTTTTTGTTGAAGGATGTTACTTTTTGGAGTGTTGGCATCCATCTTTACTTAGAAGTAAGAAGGCACATTATATTGATGTTGAATTTAGAAAAGGCAAATATTATGTATTATTGATTGCACAAATCAATGTTAACTATCATCTTCAGAGAAGTATGAAGCCTATTACAATTTTCAGAATAAATAAAACAATGGAAAATATGAAAAAGAATAAAATAAAGAATCATAAAAAGAAGGGTCCCATGTGCAAGCACATGGGACCAAATTTGTTCATCATTACAAAAGTATTATGTGCTTTTGTTTTGGATTAATCTGAAATATTTAATTAATTGCAGATTGTTTCCATTTTTCACTACCTTTAAAGAATTCACAATAGGGGCATATACTCCTCATGATTTTTGTGAAGTTAAATTTACAATGTATTTGATATGTATGGAAGTGAGTATTGTTTTTGTTCTTTGTATTACAACAAATTTCAAAAAAACTATTTCAATATCAATGGTTTAGATCTTGTTTGTGATCAATTATTTCTCTTGTGGCTCATCATTTTGGTTTCAAGCAATTTGGGTATATATTTTTAATGGAACAATGCAACTTAAATCTTTTGAAAAGTGCTGCTAGAATTAGAGATTTGAAAGTGAATATACCTTAGTTTTTTGTGTCATATTTTTCTATAGTTTTGTAAGTACCAAACCAAGATTGTTGACATTTGTACATACTTGATGAAAGAAAAATTTCAATATGTTCATAAAAATTGTTATATTATGATTTCCTGTTTTGTTGGATTTATTATTAAATACCATCCAAATGGTCATCTTACAACAGTGATGAGTCTTATGCAACAAATATTTTTTGTACAAATAAATATGAATCAAACTCTCAAATTCTTGGGATTACAAACTCTTTCATTATTTGATGTGTCTTTTGTTGGAGATTATTAGGTCAAATGTGAACTATTACTATTTGTACTGACCAATGAAAATTACATATTTTTCTACCACCCTATATATAATTGGTGTTCATTAAACATGTACCATTACCTACATTTGACATTGACAGCTGACTGTAGTTATGAACTTAAACATAACAATATGGTTCTTCAATTACACAAATTATTCCCAATAGTTTTCAAACAATAATTTTACAGCAAAGAAACACACACAAATTTTACATACATTGATTGGCACATGAGCATCAACTTTAGAAATATTTTTCTTTTGTGATAGAAAATTAAGAAGTAGCCAATGAATTCAAATTAGATCATTTAGATTTTCTTGTGAAGTTGCTTAACACTAAAAAGGCCAATATTCAAATTAATGAGTTGTAAATAAGCTATCAATACTGAGTGGTTCTTGTAATCATCTAAATGCAAAATCAAACAGGTTGCAAAAAGGTGCTTTCATTTATTTTATTGACAAAATACTGTCATTGGTTTATGATCTAACATGATATCATTTATCATTGTCTCATCTTGTGGTAATGTCACCCATTCAGGATCCACTTCAG
>JALLOT010001831.1:710-14034 GCA_036939595.1 Thalassiosira livingstoniorum | reverse complement strand
TTGCAAGAGCTTTCAACTCTTGGAGGACTTGGAGGGGGGAGCGAGGAGCGAGGTTGGTCAAAGATTTTGTGAGCATTTCACGAGTCATGTGAGGTTGGTAGCAAGAGACAGAAAGGTTCGCACGCAATGTTCTCATCTATTCTCACAAAATGGTTACTTGATTCAATACTCTTTCTGTTCTACATTAAATTCATTTTTAAATCGCACGATTTTCTAGACGAATGCCTCGTATGAGCTTGCGCCAAACACGTGACCTCCCATATTTTCTGCTATTATCTCCTTATTGGATAAGTAAGTGTCGTTCTGTATGTCCAGTACTTGTGACTTTTCAAATCACCTTTAAAAATTAAATAAAATTTCTTTTTTTGCAATAAAAAGTCATATCCACGAGGACTTAGTAAAAAATGATGATGAAGTTGAACCTTAAATCAAGAATTTCTAGAAATAGCATACCATCTTGGTACTGGTTTTTGTGGGTGAAACGGTTAGATACACTAGGTATCTCCAAACAAAATGGTGTCCCATTTGCTTATTTTGGATGATCCAGAGATCATTAAAAGAAAATTACAGTAGAATATTCAAAGGGATAGTCCAATAAAACAACATAGTATCCAAATACAATTTTTTTTGGGAGAAATTACTGAATATTTTAAAATAAAAATTGATCATTGTGTATAATGAATACACAGTACAATGACACACACAATCATTTTCCAATGACAATTGTGGCACTGTTACTTTTGTCTCATGAGAATTAACAACTAATTATTTAAATAAGTTAAAAACACATTCATTACCTGAAACTAGAGGGTGTTTTATTACGTGGTTTTCATTTTTAATCCAGTTCCAGCTGGAACCCAAAAAATTTTGAACATCTGTATGCTTGACCGCCAAACCCCCAACATGCGTCTTTTTTGGCTTATGTCCAATAGCAACAATGGTGACAATTCGAGGAAAAGTTGCCACCCACCTAGCCACACTGTTACATCAATAGCATCAGCTGTGGCCCACTTAAACAGGTGTTTAGTATTTCGGCGCACTCCCCAACCACCAGGGAGTGCGCCGAAATAGTGGTTGGCTGTGGCATGCCCCACAGGCTGCAAAACCAGTGCAGCAAAACCACCAAATGGCGAAACTGCCACATTTTTTGCTATTGTCGCCTCCTTCGCTCGATTGCATTGCCCCCTATTGCCCCCCTTCATCATATAATGTCACCATTTCTGCTTCGCAACAACAAACAAACCCTTCAGCAAAGGGTGGTGACCAAGCTGATGGCATGGCCCCCCTCAAAGGCGTGCAACACCCCCTCCCGCGGCCAAGCCGGGGCTCGTCAACAGCGAATACGTTGTTGATGCATTTGCCGCACCGCAAAGCCTTGCATTGGTAAGTCTTGAAAACAATCGCAATTGTTCCTTTTCTCATTATTTTTCTTTATTTTTATTAAATCGATTGGTTTATTGTTGCATCTCCCTGCTCCAACTTTCGAAGCAATTGGAATAGGCAACGTCGTCAAGCTGGACGCGTTGGCAGTTGGCACATCGTTTGAAGCTCACAGCGAGTGGCAAATGCCAAATGCCAACACACCTTCTGTTGACCCAAGCTCTTTGGGCCCCCTTGTTTGTTCCTTCATCCTTTTTTTTGCAAGTAAATGCGCAGCCACATCTTTATCTATCAGCACCGAACCCAACAAAAACTCAACAATCCACCATTACGATTTTCATGGCATGAGGCAATAATGATGTATCGAGGGGGAAAACATGGCATTTAAACCAAGGGGGGTGTGTTGGATATAATGTAGGCAACAATGGAGCTAATTCTCAACTCCAATCAATATTTGAGTTATTGCCAAAAGAACAAAATCGTAACAATCCACCATGGAAGTTATTTGATGGGATCTGGAAAATTACAAACAAGGACATGTTAACAATTCTTTGCTGTTTGATGTCGGTTTTTAAATACTCCAAAAGAGAAAAAGCATGGTTACTTGCGCAACTTTCTCTCCTTACTTGTTAGCAATTTAAATGCAAAATAATGTCAAATAATATTTGAAGAATTTATAAAACAAAAGTAAAGTTTGTAGCAACGAATATTGATGAAAATGGGTAGCATACTTGTTTCTTATTTTTTTAGGCTACATGACAATCCATCAAAAGGATATACATAATTTTCTGCATATCATATTGTACCACACTTGTTTATAAAATGTTAGTCCTTAATTGCTTTTTACTTTTAAAGCAAAGAAGATGCTTGTCACATGTGATAATTCTCGACACATAATGAAAATTAATTTGAGTCTAGTGTTGTGTCCAAGTGCCTACCTTACAATGAAACCACCTCCAATTCTCTGGATTTCAATATTCTAATAATGAAACAATGCATTTCAATGAATCTTGATGTGTTCAAAAATGTACTACCAGCATTGGCACTTGTTACGTACTGGCTTCATCGACTGAAATTGTCTTTTCTATTCAAACTTTCAGTTAAATCCCAAGTAGGTACCCTACGTCAAACCCATCTAGTTGTCCCTTGTACTGAATATCAAAGTCAATATTAATATCACACACTATTCAACACAAAGGGTGTTTGCAACATGGAACTTGCACAGATATGATATGGAGTTTGGATTAGCAATGTTAACTTCCATAGGTAGGGATCACATAACATTGCTAGCATTTTCTACTAGTAAATTGAATCCCATTTGAGTCCCACAAATGCTATCTAGTGTGTGGTGCTAGTAAACTTTGTAGGCTGATAACTTTTGACAGGGTCAATATTTTTTTATGAAAATTTCAGGATCTTTTGTTCTCATATAATAAAACATTTTGTAAAAGTTTGAGAAGATTATATTGGATTTGAAATTTTTGCAAACTCCATTCGACACCCTCTATTGTTACTGGGAAAAGCTGTTTCCATTTAATAGATATTCTTGCTATATTGGGGGATCAACCATACAAGAAATTATCACAATCCAAATAATAAAGCTTTGGACTATCTAATATATTATTTACTTAGACACGAGATGATATGCTAAATGACTTGGAAAACATTATAAATCAATCAAAGAGACAATAAAAATAGAAAAATTAAATTATGAGCTTTATTTGAAAAGAACTGTTGCCCCACAAAAATGAAACAAGATGCAATGAAGAAAAAATAAAATGGAAGTCACTATTCCTTTTGAGTATGATAGTCACATATCTGTGGTGCTCATTTTGAGCTCCAAATGATGTACTAGCTTTTCCTTACAAGATTTCTTGCTCAACAGTAGGCCCATGATTATTTGAACTCCAACTAGTGCAAAAGAACACATAAAAAGAGCACTGCTACCTTTCTGTTATTATTCTTTTGCTCTTAATGGAGTTCAAAAATAATCTCACATTGACTCAGCACAATTTTTCAGTCACATCTTTTCAATTCTGCAATTGCTTGTGCTTGTGCAGAATTGGAAAAATGTGACTAAAAAATTGTGCTGAGTCAATAGTGCATTTATTTATAGAAAGCTTACGCGAAAAGAATTGTAGCATTTTATTTTTAAATTGACAAACTTCAACCATGTATTAAAAACCTCTATTTTCTTCTTGCCTTATCTTTGTATTTGTGTCAAGTAATTTTGGTGACCATTGATTCAAACTGAATTCGGACAATTGATATTGATTATTACCTTTTATTCACAATATATTCATTAATAATGGATATCAGATGATTGAATTAAGCTGAATTACCAAATTTATTGGTAAACCTACCATTGCTTTTTGATCAAGCAGCTTGTTTTAACATTTTTTTAAAAAGAAAAGTTTTGCCTACCTTAGCCAGCTCCAAAAAGTTTCCAAACTCACTGAAATACCCTGAAAAGAATGAATTCTTTTTCAAACACTTTCAGTTAATGTTTCATGAACAATTATGCTTGATGGGTCAAAAACAAAATATTTTTCAACGAAGTAGTTAATAAAAGCAATCTATCAGGTTATCAAAATGTATGATTTTTTTCATTCTTAAATTTTAAAACTTGACACCACTGGACCATTTATATCTCATAAGATTGATACTCATGCAGTGTAGCATTCATCTGTTTCTCAAGGTGCAAGAAAAATTTCAAGACTAACCTTTTGTGTACCTTTCAGCTTTTACTTTGATTCACTATGGGAAAAGATTCATAGTTTTTCCATTCTGGCTCAGCCATAGTACAAAGCATTCATGTCAGGCCAAAAATTTTTTATGGTCAAATCTCTTCCAGACAACAGTGATGTTGTAATTACTCATGCTGTTAAATCAGGGATTTTTTTGAGCTTCACCCTGTGTATTTCACAATTTCACACACAATCAAGCAGGTTCCAAAGTCACAAGGTGCACATGAAAAAATGACACAAATCTACAATGCAAGTATTTTGTATATAATATTTTTGTGCATTTCTTTTTGCACTACTGGGAATTCATACAGTGTTACGTGATTTGGTTCCTGGTTCATTCTAAATTATTGAACACTCTGTATTTGATTTGATATGGAAAGAAAAAAATATCAGGAAATTGATTGTGTTACTAAATGATAAAATACTTCAAAGTCAAGAATCAAACAGAAGCAAATTCAGAGACACCACAAAACACAATTTTCTGATACCATATACCACCAGATATAATATTGTATGCCAGCTTTTGATGTGAAAAATGGCATTTCATGAACAGAACCTGTTTGTTTTTGCAGAAAGCTACGAGCACAAGAACATTTTTAATATAACTGTCATTATATTAGTCATAAGTGTCTGCAGTAATGCTCCTTCATTAGGTGTATTGTTGTATTACATAAAATTACACAATGGTAGCTTGATTAGAAGAAAGCAATCTAAAAAATGAAATTATTCACAAAATGGGTGTGCCATCTTTTGTAATGATCCCCAAAGCTAAAACATAATACTAGCATCACTTGCAAAGAGAGAAAATGAGACACCAAATCATACTTCTTTTGTTTTCATTGCCAACTTGAAAGTCTGAATTGCACAATCTAATTCACGCTCCAAGGTGCTATTGCATTGCATTGCAACAGAAAGAGCCCCAAATAGATTTTGACTTGTTGTTTTGGCTTTCTGCAGAAGATTTTGACTTGTTGTTTCAGATGTCTGAAAAATATTTCTCAATACTCTCACGATGGCAATTGAGAACTTCCCGTGGTCCCATTCGTGACTTTCATCAAGAGGAACCATCAGGAACAAGGATTGAGGACAGATGCATGTTCATTACATTTATTCCCATTTTCTCCTGATTATTTCCCAAAGAATTGCAGACAAAATGGAGAGGAAGATCACCACTATTGAAAGGGACACAAGCTGCACCAGGATTTGCTCCAACAAGAGCATCAATACACTCCCAAGAAGAATCAGAGAAGGATTCTCCAGTTACTTCTGACAACATGCATAACAAATGTAATGTGATGTTACAATCTCCATCTGATTCTCTAGCTGCATGAGGGTTGGCTTGTAAATTTAGCGTCAATGCATAAAAGTTGAAAGTTTCTGTACTCATGATTTTACAAAGAGGCAGGCAACCAGATTTATTTGCAGTATGCAATGCTTTTGGCCCTGCACCAATGAATGTTTTCAGTGTGTCAACACATTCGTTTCCAAAATCTCAAAGCTAATGCATGCAGTATGAAGAGGAGTGTTTCCATCAACATCAGCAAGGATTTGCATTAATAAGAAGTGTTACAGTTTCTTCCTCATCCCTTGGTACCCTGAACTAAGAGTCTATTTGTTAGACCCTTTAAATTGATTTTTTACTAGACGTAGTAGTTAGAAAATCAATGCTCTTACTAAAATCCTCATTTCTCAGTGAATATTAAAGATTTTTTCTTGATTTTTTTAAATGAAAAGCTGAGATTCTGCTCTTGATTTCTATTGTATTGGTTGGGGGGAGCGCACTTACAATTGTGTCAGAAAATTGGTATGGATTTGGATATTTCTTGGAGAGCATAGCGCAAGATGTTGTTAGGAACACTATTATGTTGTACTCTCATTATTATTTTTACAGGTAGGACAAGCAAACACAATGTATGTACATTAGGGGTACCAAAAAATTGCACAACATGGAGCTAACATAGAGTTTCACATGGACAACCCACAAGTGCTGACAACGAAATTGGAATCAAGCTGGGGCACCTGTTGATGGCAGAATAGACCTTTAAACAGCACAGGCACACTAGGGCCTAAGGATTAGATGCTTAGACATCTACCACTGATGTTTAATGAGCTTTCTAGTGCTGATATGTGTGTGGGTGAAGTCCGGGTGAAGAGAATGTTAGCAGTCTTCAAATAACAATTATCACTTAAGAGTCAAATTATTAGATGCTGGGGGACCAAGGGATGGTCCTCAACTGGATGCTTTCCACTCCCAGAACCCTCAATGTACCTAATACCTTCAATCAAATGGTGCAAAGGCAATTGTTCATCATTATCTTTGGCTTTTGCTGCATCAAGATTGATGTCTTCAATGATTCTGAAAGGGGCAATATGGTAGGATGCCTTGTGTAAGAGAAATTGGCCATTTTTATCACATACTTTGGCCAACACATTTACCTCCTCTTTGTGGATTTTGAGGTGCATCATGAAGTTGTCAATGGCTTCATTGCTATTCCCCTCCTCCTAACATCTGTCCTAACTTTTCTGCAAATGCTCTAAAAATGGGTGGTGGGCAATCTTGGCGACATCGCTGTCTGCAACGGCAGTATCTTTGTTGATTGAGTTGCTTGTGGTAGAGTGAAATCACTTATTTTGCCTGGAATGGAGAGTATTGTGATTGTTACGTGGCAAAATTTTGTCTTCATTATTCGTTCATATTTTTTGATCCTGGCCATGATTGGAACTGACCAACGAAAAACGTGAAACCCATTTTTTGTAACAGCAATTGTTTTCATTTTCATTTGTGATTGAAAATGCAACGCTCTAGCAGTAGGTGTTTCCAACATCATTCCACGTACCTAGAGAACACATATTGAAATGAGATATGAGATGGCGGCTGTCGACGGGCAACGAATCGTGAATGAGGTCGAAGGTTTGCGGCGCCATTTTGAGTACTTAAAACCTTAAAAGCACAAAACAGTATTGTACTTACCACACACAAGCGAGGATTGTACAAATAATTAATAAAGGTGGCTGCGTGGGCTAAGGAGTATTGAAACCCATTCAGCAAATTCAAATCAACAGCAATCACAATGTCAGGTGGCAGCGGAGGCAAAAGGCAGGAAGGCAAAAAAATCATCTCGATGTGAAAAGGATGTAAAAGGCAAATCGTTTGAAAGTCATGAGGAGCACACTCATTATTTTTTCAGCAATAGTTCAGTTCAAGTAGTCGAATCTAGTACATACTGTCATAATCATATGATCTGACTCATTTTTTCTTTCTTATCTTCTGTGTTCAAACATCCATTAAGTGCTGATTTCACTGGATTTCATGCATAATTATTATTGATTTCTGAAAATTCCATCATCCCTAAATAAGTTGTCCATGCATTAGTAGTGCTTACTCATCAGATGTAACAATTGGAGTGGTATCATCGCCACCCCACTCTATCCAGCTACCATCGAAAATGAAAATGTCATCTTTTCCCCGCAATCCACACTCTTCGATCGCCACCGCTAACGCTGCTGCAGTAACACCACTTCCACACGAGCAAATGACTTTCGTTTTTCCTGCATCCGGTTGAACTCCTGCCTTTATAAAAATATCTTTTACCTCTTCCATCGGTCGAAATTTTGTCATATCATTTGGGTCCAATAGCGATACAAAAGGAACATTGAATGCACCTGGCATATGACCTCCCCGCAGGCCCGGACGTGGTTCTGGCTCCTTTCCAAAAAACCTTCCAGAGCTACGTGCATCAACGATTACGTATTCTGAACCATCTTCCACAGATTGATTTACAACATCCAATACTTGGTCCAAGCTCACAACATTTGAGTCCTCTGCCTTCCAGCAAGCATATTTCGGTGTCATGTTCTCCCAATCTAAGTCACTCATGCGAAATAATCCTCGTTCGCTGGGCCCCTTATTGTCTTGTGAAGTAATCTCCCCATATTCAAGCTCACCGCCGCTCTTTTTCCACTCGTCCAAAGATCCTTGAACTAACTTCACTTTACTAGGATCATGACCAGATGACCTCAAAGTCCAATAAGTACGATGAACGAAGCCACAACCCTCCGTAGCATATACATAAAGAGTATCGTCGGGAGTGATACCCATTTGATCCATAGCCACAGCAAACAACTTTGGAGGAGGTTTCATATGAGGTAGACTCTTGGGGTTGAGATCCGTGCCTTTGGGTGCACAGACATCGTCAATGTCAAAATAACATGCACCAGGAATGCGTGGCCCTGAAATAAATTCAGATCGGCCGTTTCGAGGGGAAGCCCCGGTGGGCATGTGCCAAGAACCATCGATGAAAATGGCGCGATTGGGAGGATTGCGATTTTGGGTATGGGCCTGGATGGCCTCTTGGATCGAAACCAAGTTTTTGCCAGTAGCAGAAGAGGTAGACATGGCTAACGAAAAATTTGATCTATTACGATATCGATGCAGGGGCAGGGATGAACTTGAAAATATCAGATTGGATTGTGTTCGAATAGGCAGCAAATAATGTGTTGATGGGTGAGGAATCAGTGCCTGACAGAAGATGGTGTTGTATCTGGCTCCTCCGAGGACGTTTGGGATACCAGTGCCGAGATTCCCAATATTACTGCTAACAAGTAAGGCACAGCATCCAATGTATGCTGCTGCGGATTTCCGTTTTGTGGCGCCAATTCTGATCATGGCTAGCTGGTGGCCTGGTGGCTGGTTGCTGGTTGCTGTGTGATGNATTTAGGAGCAAATAAAAATAAGCAGCATAGTCACCTTAAAAAATATATCATGCAACAATTAGGTATTGTATGACATGATATATTTTTTAAGGTGACTATGCTGCTTATTTTTATTTGCTCCTAAATATGTAGACTGTCACTAATATGCAATCTCTGGGTCAACAGCTGGGTCACAGCAGTTCACGGCTCTCTCCTTGCCAGCTTCCACAATGCCTCTACCATGGCAAAAGATGGCAAAATAAATGCAATCCCCCCAAATGATGGCATCATTGCGTATTAGCGACGGATTACACATTTGGGAACTAGTGAAAAGCAAGCAACACAGATGCCTTGAGTAATACCATACTTGTGTTAAAACACACACATGATGTATGGAATATGGTTTGATTCCTCATGTCCTTCATCACACAATACAATCTGATCACAAAGATTTTGATAAAGCAATATTTTGGCTTGGAGTATGCATGCCAGCAATGAAGCATTCAAGAGCATACATAATTAATCACTCCTTTTGCATTAATTCTAATTTCCAAGTAATGCAATAGTTGGGCTGCCTCTAAATTCTGAAACCTATTTTTTCTTGACCTTTCATGTAAGCTTTCATCCAAACTGATGCAGACCAGTACCCATGTCTTTTAACATTATTTTGTATTTTACAAATTGTTTCAGCAAAGCTATTGTATGTGCAAATAATTTGAATGAATCATGTGCTTCATAGAGTATTGCATTCACCAGGTGAATTACCTGGTAAATCCAATTTTGGCTGGAATATGACAAATACCTTGATCACAGGCACGTCCTCACATCCCCTATCATTTGGTCCACGGAAAACCAGTTTGTTCTAAAATTATGACATACCTACTCCATATACCTTTACAGAAGATATTACTATTCCGTAAAAAACAAAGAAAATCAGCTTTGGTCAAAATATGAATAAAATACTGAAGATTCATTTTATCCAGAAAATCAGCAGATAGTAGCCTTACACCAGGAAGATGTAATGCAATAAAGTCAATATTTAATTTACTATTATTTGAAAAACCCAGAAATAAAATTTTATTGTTCAATATTTTTTACCCTTCATTCCTGCAAGAGAGACCCATTTGATTTTTAATATTCCACTATTTGAAGAGGGTCTAGTGATGTTCTTCTTTCTACTACAGTCATATATGAAGGTCCTGTACTGCTAGACCCTCTCATTTTCCTGTAAGTAGCTCAATATGAGGTATTTATGAATATAAAGAGCATTTTAGTTTTACAAAAAATATAAATTTCAGCACACTATTGTTATTTTATTTTTATTAACCAAAACTAAATTTAATCTAAAGAATGATAGGTATACCATCTGTTCTTCACATGTCCAAATGAACACCCCATTCTACTCAAGGTGTGAACATGCAGGGTACAAGCTGAATTAAACCCAACAATTTACTACATGGTAGACTGCAAGTTTTCCCCAACTATTTACAATTTACCTTTTTTATTAAACATGTTAAGTTATCCAATTCAAATGGTGTACTTCAATTCAAACTTAATTCATTTTACATTCAAATCAATGTGCTAAACACAATTTAGTTTAAAACCTCATGTTTAATAGAATATATATCATTGTATTAGAAAAACAATGCATTTACCTTAGTCTTTTGGCTCATTTACCCCCATTTACACTTATTGTCCATGTTTACCATTTACTCATTTTCAAAAGGAGGGAAACCAAATTTTTACTACATGAATTTTTGATTTGCATGGTACATGGTAACTACTATAGGCAATTTGCTATTACCAGGGTAATCGTGACCTACTCCCTGTGGAATGAGTAGATGATATGAATGGCCATGTGCTGTTGCTGTACTAAGGAGCAAAAGAAATACAAAAGTTATGTTCTGCTTTAGTTTGTACTAAGTATGTTTTTAGATGAATTTATGAATTTTGTGAGTGGACCTGGTAGGGCTAAAAGGTAAATGGGCAATGGTGATATCCCAATTTTTGGTTATTAATCATTTATTTTTCAGTAAAGTCGTTTAATCAATTTGGACTTCATGTGCTCCATGGTAAATTTTCTATAGAACATCTCAAAATAGTTTGTCATAATCCTCAATTAAATCATTGAGATTGATTCCATAAGGCTTTCTTTCCAATTCAAAAAATATTCTCATAATATTGTTCCATAAATACTGCACATTTGCTGTCAACATCTTTAAATAGTTTCTAATCAAATGATCATCAATTAATCAATGGCAGCACAGGGTGCTGCAGGTGCCATGGTGCCTTTTTGTATTATTAATATTGGTTGTTGCAGGAAAATGATGAAATTGGTTTTGTTTCAATGTAACAATATGTTTCAGGGAATGGCAAAATAGGTGTTAATGAGATGGAATTTATTGTATGAATGATTTGGAGATTTTTCTTCTCTAAAAATGTCTTACCAAGTTGTTTGGGTCATGTAAAGAATTTTAGGCCAGCACAATTAACACATTGGATCCATTGTACAATGCTCCAATGTACTCTCTTTATAGTTTCTAAAATAAGCAAAACAACCCCCAAACAGAAATTTTGATCTGATGTTCCAGGAGAAAAATCTCCTTCACCATTGATGTTTAAATTCAGTCTCTCTATTGTACCTAAAATAACAAAACAACCAGATATGATTTTTCAAAACAAAATCTCAATGTGAAATTTCTGGATTGAAATCTTGTCTTTCCATGGTTTTGGCATAGATTTGGCATTGGATTTTGTGTGCATAATTCAATGTATTTCAAACCAAAGATAGTTTTGAATTTACTTTTATCAATATTATCTATCACTCCAAAATCAATAATATTGGTTGTATTTGTTCAAGGTCTATAGAAATATGGACTGGATTGAACTACAATACTATCATTTTAAAGTTACTGACCAATAAATTGATTGATTTTAATTCAAAAATATTAATCACACTCCAAAATGTGATATCAGGAGTCTGGCATCACTCTTCATTCCAAAATGATAAAAGTGAACCTTAATTCCCAAAGTGGGCCTTCATTCCCAGATTTCATTTCCAGACATCATTCACAGATTATTTTTTTCTTGTCTGTGCAAGTGCAAGGATATAATTGTAACTACTCGCACTATTGATCATTCTAAAAAATAATCATTCCAAAAATGAGTTATTTAGGAGCTGGAAACAATTATCATTCCAAAATAAGTAAAAACAAGCCTTGGATCACAATGTGAGCCTTCTATTCCATTTGTCATTCCCAGTTCCCTGATCATTTCTAAAATTTGACAAGGTTCATTGTTAATGTTAAGATTACAAGCCTTCAATTCAAACTCAGATTATTTCAATGAAAAGTTGAAAAGGCCTGGGTTAAATGTTTGTAAACAATGAAATCATTTACTATTCTCAAGTAATGGGCATCATTGTGTATCTATAATGCCCAAATATCTACTCATAAATACTTAATTCATGATTAGGATTAGTTGTAGACATTTAAGTGCTGTTTCTGAAACAATTTGGATCTTAAAGCATAAGTATCTGGTGCATAAGGATGTAATTACTTGCCAAACAAAAAGATGATTGCTAGCTCCAATTGTCCATGGCTCCAGGCTTGTTTGCTAGTGGTGGTATGAAGTAAGTAAGCTACTTCTCATGCACATATCTACATACATGTGAGTATTTAGTAAGCAAGTCCTTGTGTGTGTGCTGTATTAGGCTGTACTACTATTATTACTACTACTAGCAGTTTGCACTGCTAGCAAGTTTTGGTGCATGAAAAGTCAGTCTAGAAAAGAGTTGATACATGAAACACTTTTTTATAATGTTAAATTATTCATTGTTAATCTTTGGGTTTAAATGAGTTGCTATGTATTACTAATATGTGTCAATTATGAAAACGTTTTTACAATCATTTGCTCAATATGACTTTCCCCTTCAATAACATATGATAAAGTTGGAGCACATTGTAATATGGAATAATTTAATTCATATAATATGGGAGTTCAAGGAACAACACAAATGAAGGCATCAGGTAGTAGTACCATCACATGATATTACCAGGACTGGATTGCTCCATTGCCAAAACCAAGGTTCATGTTCATACTACTACTTAATAAGTACTTAAATACATTTTGTTCAGAATATCCAAGAAAAATGGTGACTGTTTCAAAATTTTTGAGGCCATGGAATATGGTGAACAGGCTATTTCTTAAGCAAACATTGGTTTCTTAGTATGAAACACATGAATGTGGTCAAAAAAAGGCATTATAGATAATAGTTGTTTGGTAGTACATCTTGATCCAACCCCTTGGAGAAATGTACCAGCCTATTTGATGATTTTTTGAAACAGGTGTTTGGTAGTAAAAATAGATTATCAAATGGGGAAAAAGCTACTTTTGTTATTGGTGCTATTGTTATATATACTTGCATTTGTCTTTTGATTGATGAGAAATTATGGCATGTTGGAAAACATCAGAGTGTAAATATACTGTGAATTTTATGTTTTTTT
>JALLOT010001830.1:0-14030 GCA_036939595.1 Thalassiosira livingstoniorum | reverse complement strand
AGGAGGGACGGGACAAAATCAAAAATGATGCTTTTTCTAAAAATTTTAGTGCATTTGTCAAACAGCTCACAACTTCCGAGGGGAAGTTTGGATTAACTGTTGGTGGCCTTCCTTTTCCAATTTTATCTATGGTACACTGCCGTTAGCTTCCTTTGCTCTTGGCACCGTCGGAAATTTCGAGTTTCAACAGAGGAGATTGTTACTACTTACCCAAGAAGTGGATAAGGTATTATACGAGCCAGCCACATCCACGCCGTATCCCACATTCCACGGGCAACATTGAGTTTCGATCCGTTTCGATCCCACCAAATTCAAAGATGGAGCGAGACCCTCCCAATCGTCCAAATGACAATGTAAAAGTCATCATGGACCCCTCCCCCCACTCCACATCTCACTCCTCCCACTCCAACCTCCAACGAAAACCCCCCGGTCCCCAACTATGGGCCATCGTACTCACCCTCGCCGTCGTGTACTACTTCTGGACCCGCATCCTCGGACGTCCCCTTCCCTCCTTCCTCTCGTTCCAGCGGAGTGGCCATCGGATTGGCAAGGTCAAGTCCTCCAATCACTCCAATGGCAGCAATAGTAGCAATGGCAGTGCGTCAGATATGCAAGCGGCGAGGGAGCGGCAGCAACAGCGGCTTATGAATGCCAATCGTGCCAGGGAGATGGTGCAGAATGCCCGTGAGAGGAATGTGAGGGAACGCAATACCAATCCTAGCAATTCCAACGCTGAAACCACGCACGATTCTCAACAACAACAGCACAAACAAAAACAACTCGAACAACAAAAACAACTCGAACTCGCCGAAAAAAAGAAGAAACAACGCCAGCTCTACCTCCGTCAAAAAGCCCTCAAAGAAAAAGAAGACGAAGAACGTCGCAAGGACGAAGAACTCGGTCCGGGGTGGAGGTACCGCGAGGATCCCAATGGGATGAGAAGCGTCAATGGGGCGATGAACAGTATGGATCCTCAGGCAGGTGGGGAAGTAGGGGGAGGGGGGTATAAGCCTCCAAGTTGTACGAGGAAGGGGGGATGACGGTAGTTCTCTCTCTGTCTCTTTCTTGTGGGAGGAGATGCACGTTGTTAGCTGTGGTTGGCTGTGGTTGGCAGCTGTCGGCAGTTAGCTGGAGGAATGCATCGTGTTTTTTTCATTGCTACAAGAAACGAATGAGATAGAGGGAGATAGATAGGATTTGACAAATGAAAGACTTTGCTTCCATGTTTGATTGGGGATTTGGAGTAGGCATCGAATGACGTTGTAATTTCCATTGGTTCTACTTTGGTGGACCATGATTTACGACTGACAGAATGTCTTCTCGCCCATTTGGTAGGAGCGAATCATGAAATGCTCACACTTGTGCTTTGCGCAGACTAAACGGTACAATGCGCAAGTGTTGGAAGTGTTGACGAAACGACAGAAATGGCTTGGATTGCAAATAAATTTGGAGTGTGAAATATGCATGCAAGATAGGCCAATCGAAGGACGAAGGCATGTTTCGTGCAGATCGAAGAAATGAATGACGTTGTAGACATGGTCGTGTCTACAGCTGAGAAATTTCTTCGAATTAGCCGAGATGCTGGGTTTTAGGTTTTATTGCGGTAGTCTCGCGGTAATATTTACTTGAATTTAGGCAGTGGATCTATGAAAGTGGTTCAACTAACATGTAACATATTGTTTTGATATTCGCAGTGCTGTACCTTCTTATTTTTGTTGTTTGCAAAATGATGTAGCACCAAATAGTACAGCTTCAATTAAATTGAACCCATTAGTTTTCATTCAAAGGAAACACACTCGGAGGGAATTTCATTGCAGCGATCTTAACCAAGAGGCAGAAATCGTGAAGGATATGGAGGTCCATTCACGTCTTCATCATTTTCCAGTTACACTGGACCATACATTGGCCTGCATGCACTCGAGAATTTCACAGCAGAACAGGGTACTGATGAATGAAAATAATGTTTGGGGTAACCTGTTTCGCAATAGTGTGTAGAACCATCTAAAGATTCTAGATAAGATAATCATGTACATGTGAGAATACATACAAAACATCAGAGCAAAAGACGAACTTCAATGGGCTCAATAAATCATTAAAATCAGCAAATATTTTCACTCCTACGGGTTTCAAATATGTAAGTCCTTGGCCACACCATTCAGATGTGTCTCTCAAAGCTAATTTCTACACAGAAGCCGTTTCTGCCATGTCTTCATCAGAATCCTGCTCTCCTTCGTCATCCTCCTCTTCTTTGTCATTATCTTCTTCGTTTTCTTCTTCAATTTCTTCTTCATTTTCTTTACTCTCGGCGGTCTCATCCGACGAATCCTCCTCTTCTTTCTCATCATCATGGGCTCTTGCCAGCCGACTACTGGTACGTGTACCGCGCCCCCCGGCTCTCCTCCCGGCGATAGTGCGACTGGATCGACGTTCGGGAGGGGCACAAACTTTCGTATGGCGGCTAATGGCTGCCAAATCGGAGATGGAATTGATGTTACGACGGAAGGCGGGGTGGCAGAATGCACCTTTGAACCTGTCATGAACAGATGATGATCATTAGTTACCAAACATGAAATAATGTTTCCAAGAACGAGTTTGCCGTGAAATGTTGCAGCAGAGGGCAGCCGACAATGACTCACTTTCCGCTAGTGTGCTTTTTGAAGCCATAATTATTTAGTTGCCGTTGAAACGAAGAGTATTTATCATCTTTCATTGATAGAGATTCGAAGATAACAAAGTGAGATGCAAATGGAATGAAATGAAAAAGTTATTAACGAGCGATGACTTACGGCTAAAATATTTTAGAAGAATGGGACCAAGTTCCTCTGGGCTCTGAATTAGTGGATGAATTTAAGGGCGAAGAAATGGTGAGAAACACCATCTGAAAAGAAGATGTCGCATTGTTCGGAAACAAAATGAAAACCTAAAACTTACCGTCTTCTTCACCACAAATGCCTGTTATTGAAAAGTGACAAAAATGAAACACCAGAATTAGATAAGATTGTGACGAAACAAAGAGTTGGTATGATGTTTAACAATTACCTCTCCGCAGGGTAGCCAGCTCAATATTGATGGGTTCGTAATCGAAATATCCGAAACCAATTCATACAGTTTTTCAGGAAAAGGATCCACGCGGGGTCCTTCCTCGTTATCGTACTTTTTCTTCTTCTTTTCTTCCGGGCGTTTCGAGGACACAGACGTCGATGCAGCAACTTTTGAAATATCATCTCTCTTTTTCTTTCTAGCTGCATCGGATGCTAATGCTTTCTTTTCTTTCTTTGCCGATTTGGCCTTGACAACTTCCTCCGGTTGAAATGGCCCATCGGGATTAGTAATAAACAACACATGTTTTGGGTCTCTCAGGTCAGGTTTGGGATGTTTCACCTTCTTTGATTTGGAGGCCGGTTTCTTCTTCGCCTTGGTCGCAGCCGCAGGTAGCACTACTGGTGCTGGTGCTGCTACTGGTGCTGCTTCTTCTTCATCGTCATCTTCTTGTGAATGAGGTTTTGAGGAAGATAATGATTTGGATTTGTTGAAAGTGGGCGTATTTCTTGCTTCGGCGAGCATTTCGGTGGTGGATTTTTTCACAATGTGTTTGACGAGTGTGCCTACGACGCTCAAGTCTCGATGGAAATGGGGGTGCTGGAAGGCTCCTACATATCTTCGATTGAAGAAAGATTCGGCACATAAAAAAACATTAGAATAGTTTCAACAAGGACCTGCAGAGCAAGATGGCTTAAATGTTGAATACTTACTTTCCCTTGATGTGCTATAGCAAAAGCATGGCAGGCAGAAGGTTGAGTGATCAATTTCAAAATAATAGACATTTTCATTGGATTAGAAAAATTTCCATAAGAAGCCAATGGCAGCGGTCATAAGTTCATATCCTCACCTTGCTAAAGCCATACATATTCAACTGTCGCTGAAAGGAAGAGTACTTGCCGTCTGTGATGTACAATGTGTGGGAGGTGCAGAGATCGAAAGAATCATAGTGAGAAATAAATTACTTAAAGAAATCATAATAAAGATAAAGGGAATTCAACTCACGTCGAAAGTAAATCTGGAGCACATCGCTTATGAGGTTCTACGCGTGGAATGTGCGACAAAGGAAGAGAAGAGATTAATGTAAGAATATGAGAGGTGACAAAAATGATGTTCACCATACAGACGCCGATTGAAAGTTTACAGCATGAAACATGTGGTGCTTGATTTCCTGCATATTTCCTACTTTCAACTCACCAGGTCCTTGACCTTAAAGGCGCTGGAAACAAGTTGTAAAAGATGGAACATTAGTTGATATGAATTCGACAACAGTTCCAAAATGAATTGTCAATATCAAGGGCAATATGCCTAATTTTGTACCCATCTCACCTGCCGCATGGAAGCCATTCAATAATATGAGGATTTGCAATACTCGTCTCATTGACCATCTTGAACAAAACTTCGGGAAATACTCTGAGTGATGCGCTTCCTTTCCTTTTGACCTTTTTCGTTTTCTTCGCATTCTTTTTGGCGAGTTCCTGTTGTTTTGTCAGATTCTGCAAGTGTTGTTCCTTCTGTTTCGCGGTGAGCTTCGGGGCGGGATGATGAGAGGGACGAGACGCGGTCGGGCTTTTCGTTTTTGCCGTGTTATCCTTGTCTGGCGCCGAGAGAACGTAAATATTGGAGAAAACATTCTTTGGAGACGGTTTAGGAGAGGGTCGAGCATGATGTGACTGCATTGTAGCACGACCTTTCAAGGTTGGAGTGTGTTCCAAAATATATTCTGATTCGGTCGCCTCCTGGAATCTGCGTGAGGGTCTACTGATTCTTCCTCGAGAGGTTTGGACAGGAGAGGGGGGTTTGATTTCCTCAAAGGGTACCATTTCCTCTTCGGATGATTCAGATTCCGTGTCTCCTGATTCTTCTGACTTGTCTGACCGTTGTAATTGTTGAGATTTCTGGGACTTGAGGTCCGATTCTTTCTCAGATTCTGACTCTGATTCTGACTTAGCATCTTCTTGTGCCTTGAATGGTACCCGCTCTTGCTCCACATTTTCCGTTTCCATTGGTTCCTTTTCCATAGATTTGTTAGTATTCCCTCCATGTCTCAAGGCTTGCAATGCCCCAATCGTAGACTCCGCAACCAAATCATGTTCACGATTTCTAGAAGCGAATTCTCCATCCCAATCGAAAATCCCAATACTCTTCAACTGTCGAACCCTTGTCTTGATGATTCCCGTAGGCTCGCGCCTATGCCGTTTCTTCAGCCCTCCCATCCAACGAGTTCCCATCGATCTTCCCAACTTCGACCCTCCAGAGCCACCCTCCTGGTCTGCAACAGAGGTAGAATACGAGTACATTTTATACGCCCTGATCTGCGAAGCCAGCCAAAATCTCAAAGTATCCGGCATGAAATCTTCGGACGTCTCTTTTCCATAGCGATTGAAATAATCTTTGAGCTTTTCGAACATGGCTTGCCAAGTGGTGTGCGCCAATCGCGGTTGGTGCGAGAATGATGATTGGAGCGGTGTGGGTTTCGCTTCGACTGTGTCCGCAGGAGGGTAGCTGCTTCGTTCTTCGTTGAGTGCACCGACTTCATTACCAGTGGAGACGCCATTGGCAGTTTGATAAGTGTCACCCCCAACAGTCTCAACGGTTCCGGCGGCGCCAAAGTTATCCGCAGCGCTGTTGTTGTCCCAGTGGAATCCATGACTGGGATTGCTTCCATCCGGCACGCTGGCCTGTCCGTGAATTTCCGGCGCCGCGGCGGGTCGTTCGAGGCTGCGGAATAGCAATGACGCTTCGGCGAGATGCTCCATGGTATCGTCTTTCAATAAGAAGCTCTCTGAAGCGGTTTTATAGTCAGCGCAATGGTTATGGTCGATCGTTTCCGGCGGATAGCAATACGGATGTCTGTGTCTCGGTGGATTGGAATTCCTTTCACAAGATGTGCTACGGATTTTTTCGATCATTGTGGAAGGCGGGGACGGCGCGGGGAAACAGAACTAGAATGAAGGTTGTAACGTAGGAACTAATATTGATCCTACACATTTCAATCTGGATGGAATTTGGAATGTGTTTGAGACTGGTCAGTTGGGGTCTGTCTGTCTGTCATCCTCCTTCTCTACCAAACCATTCTTGTAAACAGTTATTGTACTTAGCAGCAACATTGTTGTTGACCAACATTGCTGCTTACTAGGTACTTACATAGTTCTTGCTTGAGGCATATAAGCAGCAAAAAACAAAGGCCCACATCACCAAATTCACTCCTATTCATTGCCCTCATGGTAATATCATTGGAAACAGTCACATAATAAAAATCTTAATGCAGATCACATTCTTTGCTTAAGTATCTATGCACAACATTCAAAATGACAAGGCATCAGGCTGAAACATTTTTTTACGATAATCCCATGGAAATTCACATCAAGGTGGCACATCAAATATGACATCAAGACAAATTTGAAAATACCAAAGAAACAAAAAACCTTACACACGCCTTCATAGCTGTTGCAAATGGCAAGGTCCCTCCACCTATTCAGAACACACCTACAACCACTTAATTGGTTTCACTTCATTAATATATGCACAAAACCAACAATTTGTAACCACCTGTAGTACTTTCTGTGAAATGACAAATTTGAGCAGCTTTGATCAGTGATGTACACCAATAAGCAATTCATAAGACATCTCCTACCTTCTAAATAGGCTGTCAGTGTTAAAACTGGTTTTGACTTGTTGACCCATGCCCTCTGGCCTCTAACTTGGTATCAGAAAAATTTCATATCAGAAGAAGTAGAGAATAGAATTCAATTGCAAATATTATTTTTTCTTGACCTCACCAAGTTGTTCAATTCTATATTGTGAAAAAATAGATATTATCACCATTCATTTTTCAGCAGTCAAAGGGTTTGCAAAATGCACAAATAAAAGTGATGGCAGTGTTCGATTAAAAGATTATGATGGGTACTGGTTTTTAATAAGCTTTTCTCAAGTCCATGTCAAATTGTTGTATCAAGCTAGCAATAGAAAGAAAAAATGATAACCCTTGGATGATGGAAAGGGAGGCACAAAATTTACTCCTAGCACAAAGAACATGGAAACCTTGACAATGATTCAATAGTATTATTGAAGATAGGTGTCAAAAAGAGAGGAATGGAATTAAACCATGATAAAAATGCTTTAGTACCATATTTCATTCTTCAAATGAAAACATGCATGCAAATGTCAACTGAAGGTATCTTGTGGGACATCAAATTGTCATTGTGCATGTCAGCACAAAAATCAATGTTTATGCTGGGATTAAAAATTTCTTAGTTATGTTTCTTTGAATCATATTGAAGATGGCTAGAAACAAATTTTGCATTTAATGGAGATAATAAGCAATGTTCATTTGATAGGTTCAGAGGCACAAATGGATGGCAAGAGAATTAATCATGGATAATTCTAGTAGTGCTGGAGTCCTTAAGCTTTACCTTTACATCAGGTATCTGTACTCCTTCTTAAGTTACCACTGTACTACCAAGTATCCTGGACATTCTAATTGATACTTTCCATCAAATTCTAAATAACATCTTTTTCTTTGACCAGCAGAGAAAACTTTGGCCCCAAATATGCTCCAATTACAAGCAACTATTATGTAATGATGGAAAGGGGTTGTCTCTAATGGAAATCTTTGGTTTAACTGTGTCCTTCACAGCAAAACCCTTGCACACAGTTCACTCTGGGATTGAATCGTTCCTGATGATGAAAGAATTCACAACAACTGATACTTCTTTCATATGTGAACCTTAAGGTATCCTTTTAGTCAAAGGAAAATGACCATTTGTCTTGCCTTTCTTGTCAGAAACAAAATGAAACTCAATAAAGAGTTAAATGTGGATTAGAAATGCCTAGTTTTGATGTGAGTGTTGTGTCTTGTGAAATTGATCTGTCTGTATCCCAAGATTTAGTTCATGGTCAAAATAGCCTTGCAAAATTGCAGGAGAAAGGAGAAAGCAAAGACATAAAGCAATCTTCTGACAAAAAAGCTAGTAATATACCTTGTCAGGAGAAAACATGATTTTACATCTGTTATGGAAATAGCATGCACTGCTCCCTATCATTGCCAATGAGTTTGGTACAATAGCTCTACTGTTTGAAAACTTTCTATCTGATAATTGTCCCACAGACCCTTTGTAACTTACTCTTACTCTTTCAAGGCTCAAGCTGCAGTAGCAGAATGATTAATTTCATTAAATCAAAAACTATTGGTACAGCCAACAAGCCACATTGTCAGTCTTGCAAATGCCAATTTTATGGGAGCTTGTATACAGTAGTAAATCCTAAATGTTAACATGGTTTTATCAACAGTTGAATATATCATGTATGCATATGGAAGGCACCTACGTGACAGATTGAAAGATTATTTTATTGAAACATTCCAGTCAAAGGTGCTAAACAACCATGGACAGTCCATTGACAACAACAGACCTCATGTTTCTTTCACTTTAAGAACCCACCATTGTAAAATGTTTCAGCAGCTTCTTCAATTGTACTGATGAGTTGATGAATGTTTCTAAGGCATATGCCCAACCTTTACTGGACTTGCAAATGGGAGATTCCCTTAATCATTTTAACTTTAAAGGATACTTTTGACACAGCGCTATGTAGACATCATACTGTTGGATTTGTATCTTTGTCTGATTTGATTCCATGTTTTGTAAATAATAATATCAACCATTTTGAATCGCTTATGTCACACCAGTGATTTTAAAGTAATCTAAGACGTATTATTTAATATTATGTACTCACTTATATGAAACTTGTATCACCTCATTTGGTGCAGCCACCAAATGTGGCATGGAGAACAAATGCTTTGAAATGGTGGCTTGTTGACATGAAATGTCCCCATTCTAAAAAAGCTTTGTGTAATGAATTTTCAGGAAATTTTTGATCGCATAGATCCTACACCATAATATGGTGTAAAATGACTATTAAGTGTGAAACCAATGTTTAAACAACATATTTTTCAAAAGTATTATTTTTTGTCATCCCTGGCTTTAACATTTGCTACACACTTTCAGGAAAAAACCTTTTTAATTATTGACGAATTTATAATTTCTTGCATGTAACTCTCATCCATGTCCATGTTCCATATTATAATATGTGGTGTATGACATCCAAATTTTCAAGATTGTCTATGTTCAAATAATCATTTCATTTAGTTGTTACTGTTGCCTTGAAAGTGGTCATTCAGGCCCACCTCAAAAATTCAGAATTGTTACAACATTATGATTGTTTCTAATTACATTGCTTGTTAAAGGGTGAACACAATCAGAAAGCCATATATAGTTAAACACAAAGATAATATTCAGTGCTAGGTTTTTTTGTTTCAAAACCAAAGAATATTATTTATCTAGGAGAAATGGACTAGGAATCTATTCCATCATCAGCACTAACATTTTCTAGATGTGTCTAAAATATGAATTACCCTGTTGAAGCATGTATCATGTATGATTTGGGAAATGTCCCTGTCTGATCCCCAGATCATTAATAATCCTTTCTCTAAAATAATGTCATAGCATGTTATACTTCAATGCATTGTCTGGACTTGAAAATAGAGCATCAAAATCATTGCTATCATTCGGGAAGCAGAGGTTGGCATCAAATAAGAAAAAGTAGTTAAATTTCACAGACAATAATATAATGATGTAAATTGATTATAGTTGGGGACAAATCTAGACAGCTGAAAGAGATTAAAAATCTCATGCTTCAATGATCATCAATGAAATTGTCAGAGGACCAAAAACATTGAAAATGTAAAAACAATAAACTGTGTTGGTCAATATGTTTTTATTTGAATTAGGTCTTGAGATGAAATGCAAATATCTATAAGCCTAATGTCAAATGGGAGTTGTGATCCCTAATAATTGTAAATTTCTAAAATATTGTGCTAGTTTTTCAAAGTAATTTAGATGTAGGTATTGCTCAAAAAATGATGGTGCTGTTCATTCTTCAAACATTTGTTATTATTTCTAGAATCATTCATCTTTGTTTCATTGCTGGATTCATTGATGTGTTCATGTGTTATTCTCCTGGTCACTAAATTCTCAAGATCAACACCAAAATTTCCCTATTTTTAGTCCATGTTTTGAGAAAACTGTCTCACTTTTTTCAAACAAAAAATGTACAGTTTGTTTTCAAGAATATCATTGTAATATCTATATTAACTTTGTTGCATTTTTTATTTTTTTTTTTTTTTTGAAATTTATGGGGATGGTCAAAATGTTGAAAGCCTAGGGATGATTTTTAATTACAGCTACATAACCCTAGAAGAAATGGCCAAATGACTATAAACCATTAAAATACATCTTTATCTTTTACTTTTCTTAACTTATGTGAACTCTGTATGTAATAACACTGTTGACTGAAAAGGCTACATATTGATAAAAGTTGGATTGTCCACAGTGGCATCTTTGAAGCAGTGGATGTTTGATTAATTGTTGGAGTGTTTGGGCATAACTCCATCTGATGTCTAGATACATCACAACCAGAAGTACAGAAGTTTGTTACTCAATGAAGTCCACCAGAGTGATATTTGACTTCATGAGGATGAGAGCCTCTGTGTGATGGTTAAGACTATCCATGATTCACCACATTTTTATTGCGTCTGTTACTAGATTGTCTTCCCCTGTTGTCAGATGCCCATGTTTCATATTGGAGATATCTTGATTTCCAGTTCAAATATGAGTCAAGATCTATCAGTATTGAGTCTTAAGTTCTGTGAGATTCTTAATAATGATTATTGCTGGCCTGAGGCTGGTATTTATATGAGTAACAAATTGTTTGAGAAGTTATGAGCAAGGAGAATAAGTATATTTTGGATCTTACAGATGGGCTTTGCCCCTGATGCTCTGAGCCTGCATGACCTACCACCATATGAACAACCCAAAACCACTCATTTCATACAGTCAATCTCAAAAGTTATTATTTCATATTTTCAGAACTGCTGCCATCAAGCCAACAGCTTCAGCCTCTTCACCATGCCCAGACAAATCAAGATCACAGCCAGCCAGCCACCACCACACCATCCCTTGAATATTAGTAACTCTGGATTTACAATCATGGTTTGTCAGTCATTGCTGCAGCACCATAAAAAACTTCCAAATTTCAGCACAATTACTAATTGGTTTTGGTTCTCATCCTTTTCTTCATGAACCCATTGCTACTTACACCATTTCCATTGATGTGACTAAATCTTTATTTATCTCTACTGATTTGTCCTGTCAACAATGATCCCAATCATTCTACTGATCCATCTCTTCCTTTTACAAATGCATTGCTAAAGAATTTCTAGATCCCTTGCCCAAATAAGAGGATCTCTATCTTAATTTTGGCACCAGTGCAATTTAGGAGAGTCTTTTCCCATGTAGACCCGTCCACACGGACCAACTAAATGTACTATAAAATTTCTTTTTTATTATTATCTTAATTTTGGCACCATTTTAACTGATGCTTTCATGCATGTATAGGACACTCCAAACCTTCATCCCTACCAGTTACAGACTCTTTGCATGCTACTTGGCCAACAAAATTACAATACAAAGAGGCTGTTGACAGGGAGGATGGGGATTGGGAAAATCAAAATCTTCTGAATGACTGGCACTACTTGGGGTAGGATTGCTTTAGTTTGCATCCCACTTCTTTCATTAAGTGGTGCCTTGCTCCAAAAAAATGTTCAATGCCTAGCAGTTTTATGACACCAATTTGAAAAAATGGATAAAAATAAATATATTCCACCGTTCTTCCTCAAATAAAATAAACTCACAAAGACTCTGATTCTACCATGATCATCTTCTGCTTATCACAATTTTTGGTTTTGAAACCGGTTCTTTTAGAAGCCATATACAAGGCACATCTTTAAGAAGTTTTATCTGCTGTAGCCTTGGACATGTCCCATCTCTTCATTATGCAGACTCACTTTTGCCCATCTACTTGAATGCTGAATGATTTTCTTTTTGATAGAATCTTTGAACTAAACAAAAGTCATAACCATCTGTCTTTCTTTGCTATATCAGAATTTTCACACTGGCCTTTGTTGAACAATTGAAGTAATTGACTGGCATCTATCTACCACCAAAATTCTTGTTATGACCTATGTTGAATCACTTGGAGCAATGCAAAATCCTAATGGAATAGACTGTAGCTAAAAACTATGTTGCCAAGGGCATTTGTTGTGCTGCTGGAATAGTTGTAAACACCATCAAAAACAAAAAAACATATACCAAATTCATTGGTTCTTCTTCTGGGATCAACTCACAAATTCACATTGCATCTACATTGTGAGGAAGAACAGATATTGAATGAGCTTTGTAGTGCCATCCATGCCATTTACATTCACTGATTTCAGTATAAGTATAAATTACAAAAGTTCTACTACTTTCAATTATTTTGTCCTACAACCAAAAATGCTTTGTTCAATCCTCGTATTATGGTGACAACACTGGTGGCAAACATTAGTTTTATCAAATCCAATCTCAATGAGGTAATTAGGGTGTGATTTTCTGACTCACTGGTTATGTTCTTTCAAGAATGTGGAAGTCTGGTTCATGTATCTGATAGTGAAGGGCAGATAATGACCATTCTAAGCACCGCACCCTTCCTCACTGTACATTTGCTGAGTTTTTGGAGCAGCAATGATAAGGCAGCTGTCACTGACAATGAAAAGGCAGCTATTGGGATAAACTCTGCACTGAGAGTTGGCTCTTCAAAAATACAACACCAGGATCTTTGCAGGATTCAGTCCAATCATCCCCAAAATCAGCAGCATTGACTTCTAATTCTCCACCCACTTCCAGTGCTATCAAAATGCAGACAGGGACAACACAGGCACATGTTCCAATAAAATTTTTGAGCAAAATACAAAATCCCTCAGGAATCAAACTCAAAGAGGGTGGCTTCTTTTTCTTATTGGAAAACAAAAAAGGAGACAAAACTGACCTATGTTGCAATGGTGGCCAAACATTGCTGACAGAAGAAACATTGGGAGGACTAACAGTATGGGCTGAAGACTGTGAAGGAGAAGACATATGAGTGAGAGGAGATGGTGAAAACAAAGGTGAACAAAACTGTGATGGCAGGGATTGATGTAAAATTGATGAAACTGTACCATTACCTTGTAGATTTCAACATGGATTGGCAATATGACCAAGATTTTTTTGGCAAATAAGTCTGTTTAGTTTGCAATGGTTTGATGGTAGAGCATTCATGGTATAAGCAATTTGGGCAGATAGGAGAGGCAGTTTGGTTTTGGAAGAGGTGAACAGACAATGAATGAATTGGAATACCCAAAAGAACCTTGCTATCTTCACCCTCATAGAAAACTCCATTGAAAATGGGTAAAGCAGGAACAGAATTTAAATTATTGTGATTGTTTCCATTGGAAGCAGATCAACAATGAGGTGGGGTCACAATGGATGGAATAAAATCATCATCAGTGCCATAATCAAATGAAGAAAATTTAATCTGAGACTCCATGGTTGAGTCATGTGTCTGTGAAAGAACAGGCAAACCAAAGCAATCATTGGCAAATACCTGATGAAGTAATGGTGGAGTAATATTCAATTCATTGATGGTAGGTTTGTTGGTATTTGTTGTGGTGGATGGAAGTGAAGAGCTGTGAATGGCGGTGGCAACAGGTGACAGGAAATGAAAAAGAACATAAAATGAAGATCTGAGCTTGATGTTTTTTGATTGACTGTGTTATCCATATGAGGTCACACATGCATCGATAGAGGTTTGAACTGTGGATCACTCCAGGATTGCTCAAAAAATCTAAGGCTGTAATAAAAAGTCTGAAATTGTATGGTAGGAATAGCACTGTATCTTATGTTAATTTTTAAGTTGCAATAAGAGAACTAAAAAAGATCAAACAAATTATTTTTTAGGGGATATGGTAAGTACCATAGACCACTTCACACCACACTCCAATCATCTTCCATTAGTAAGATGAAGCTGCAATCTTACAAAAAGGGACTTAACACAACATAGTTTTTAGGAGACCCAGATCG